>JAIZAY010000468.1:0-45158 GCA_029531755.1 Holothuria leucospilota | reverse complement strand
CTAAATTTGCTGATACATCCCTGTCCCTAATGGAAAAAATTACATTTCTTTAATCTCTTGAGCTCTGAGCACACCTATGGCAGGAGTTGTAAGAGTTCCTTGTTTTTATTGTAAACAAAAGTGATACAACAGCATACATACATGAGCGCCATTTGTCAAGGAGCTATGACATAAATGCATTGCCTGGAGCTAAAATATTAACACTATAACCGACTCAGAACTGAACCAAGAGTTTTCCTCAATCATAAAGCGATTTGAAAGAGCTAAACTTTACTTAAAATGTTAAATGGCAATTTGGAATAGGGGATAAATGCGACGGTGCCCGGTCTTAAATGTGATTTGAGACCGAACGATGACGTCATCATAGAGGCTGAGCAGACGCGAGGCGACAGCCTGAAGTCCGCTGACCTCTGTGATGACGTCATATGGAGGTTTCCCAATCACGATTTAAGACAGGGCACAACGCTTCTTTTATCCCCATTCATAAACACTCCAATCATTAAAATGCTTGGGACTACGACAAAAAGATCATGAATTTTCGACAAAATTTTACAGATTTCAAATTTGTGAATTCTCCTAGCTCAACTTAGGGAGCGATTTATGACGTCTATGGGTTTAGTTTCTTGCGGGATAGTAGCGAACAAACTTCAAGCCAAAAGAAAGTGGAAAACCATCTCAACAAATTTTTCACTTAACATTATTGATTGGAATCTCAATTCATCGAACCAAATTTACTGGATTAATTTAACACAAAATAACAGTCTATATCTGAATCTATGATACAGATCGTTGTAGAGATGAGGCCCCTCCGAGCATTATAACAAGTGAAAAACTAACTTCTAGCTGGCTATTGTTTACACGCTGAAGTTCATTACACCACGAGAAAGTTTACGCAATACACAGGGCTGCGTGCAGCTCAAGGTGTACTGCCAATGATACTGTGTGCAGTGCAGCTCTCAACGACATGCATGCGGACATTTTGACTGTCTTAAGTAGTTAAGGGGGGGGGCCACTTCGCATTGCAAGAGTTCCAAAGTAAGACGGTGATTGTAAGGGGTCTTTAGCTCTCTTTGGAAGAGGATTATAGTGTTGGTACCAACTTTGAAAATAGTGTTCAAGTTTTTAATATAGATTAAGAGCAGGCCTATACGGTATAGGCCTAGCTTAGAAATTATTACAACATTAGTTCAAAAGAAGAAGCCTAGCTACGCATAGGAACTAGAAATGGAAGAGATCCAGTGCTGGCCTGTTATTGTTAGCGGAATTGGTTCAAACGTATAAAAAATGCTGCAGTGACACTGTCAGTAATATAACTGTTTACCATTGGCTTTGCATGTCATAGTTAATATAAACGCAGGCCCAATGCCTGGGCGATTAGCAAGTAACAGAGACACAAATTCACTTTTCTTTTACCATGCAGTCCAACTTAGGAAAAATTAGGAGTGGCAATATTTGTAACAGGCAGACCGTTCTGTAACAAAAATCACAATTGGCATATACTGCAAGGTATTATACACTCTTTTAAGCCATCACCACCATGGCACGTATCTCAAGAAGATCGAATAGGTTTTGCTAGCATTCATTCATGGGATGCAAATGAGCATTATGCTTTGAATGGTTATAGGGCTACAGGGGTGCTAGGCTTTAACAGTGTAAAAAAAAAAAAATACTACAGTAGTTTTTACAGTAATTTGTTTTCTGACTCAGATGTTATGCGTTTTATGTTGCTATAGTAACACATCCTGGGACAAAGTCCATAGTTAACACAGTACAGTAGTAAGCAGTGACATTCAATTCACCTGAAAAAAGTTAATTCTCCTAACTGGCAAAGGCCATAGTCTCGAATCGCGATTCGATGACTGGTGCTCGAATGGTTTCAGCCAATCAGAATGCAGGAAATCAATAAAGGTGTTTATGAATAATAGTTATTAAAGCGAGCTTTCTGCCAAGGTCTGTCAAATGTCGTACAACTGGATGACCCAAGGCAGTGCATTGACTGGAAGTAGATAAGACATTTGTATAATATGTTTTGCCTCCATGCTGTGAAAGTTGTTTGTAAAACTCTTTTACAGTATCTCTGCAGCCAAGGATAGAGAGTCTTCAGAAGTTGTATTAAGGTGACTCCATATTACAGCAATTATTCATAATTTGACATACCTATTCCCCCTTGTTCCATGACAAAATCGTTTCAAGCAGTTGATTGTTA
The DNA here is from genome assembly GCA_029531755.1 of Holothuria leucospilota. Lineage (NCBI taxonomy): Eukaryota > Metazoa > Echinodermata > Holothuroidea > Aspidochirotida > Holothuriidae > Holothuria > Holothuria leucospilota. The sequence continues at coordinate 42,952 of JAIZAY010000468.1, read as the reverse complement.
CTTTCAAAATGGAAAAGCAGAGGTTGACCATAGGGGCCCCCAATTAAGTACGTACTGTGCCAAGTGTAGTTAATTGATGTACACTGTAGGATACATAGTTCAATTCCATACAGACGTTTCCCACCTTTATGACAAAATTTACTAGAGCAGCCCTACTACTTGTACTAAACCATTGCAGCAGATACATTTTCAAGCATGACAAACTAAAACAAATTGCATAAACTAAAAGCCACCGAATGACGTAAAGTAAATAACCAGGTAACAATATTTCATCATAAGAGTAATGGTGAGAAAAAATAAAAAATTTCTCCATTCTGTGGCCGCCTTCTCAAGACGATTCTCTTCTTTCAGAGAGAGAGCGATGTAATCTCACCCATATCCACTAGGTGCGCTTTAGAGCTTCCAACATTTTAGAAAACAGCTGACCTAAACACTTTTTTCCCCCAATATAACAAGGATGACACATGATTATTGAAGAATCAAACCACAGCTTGCTACAATTGTCTGTCGACTACGCCTAAAATTACTGACTGGGTGCACATATAACAATCTAGGTACAAAACCATCACATAATATTAAATTTTGCAGGAGATTCAACTGAAAATACTGAAGAACCTTTTTCACACCTTTATACACAGCCCATTGATTCTCCACTGCTTCATGGTGCCTTTGTGCACAGTAACCTCTTTTGCAGTAGCGCTTTACATTAAACCATTAACTTCCTCTTTACTGGGTAAACAATAACTTCGTGCAAAAACCTTCACCCACGTTGAACCATCTACCCTTCATAGTAAACAAGTACCACACCCAAGGCAGACATTTAAATGTGATGGAAAGTTCTGGCAAGAGGCATCTTTAGCAACAGCATCCACAAGAAACTACAGCACAAGTACACTATAGATGTAATAGTAAACGTTTGTTCATCCCTCCTAGCCCACTGGAGAAACCCCTCATGTTCCTAGCTTTTTAGAACTCATCAACAAATGGTTTAAAAAAATACATCAAAATTTTGAGAGGCTTATTAATTACCCACCCAAACTCCACAAAGAACTAACATTCAGTTTGAGACCGCTGGCACCCTTTGTGGTAATCAGCATTAATCATAAATTGTAGAGGCACCAAAAAGCATGGGTTTTTTGAGGATATGTACAATGTAACTCCCCATCAACACCAATTTACGGACAATAAGATAATGTCAAATTCGCATGAATCTTGAACATAGTTCTTGGTACTTCAAGCACTTGATGAATGTGCGCAGTACAGTTATTCCCTAGTTATTATAGCCATGTGGAAAATTCAGCAACTATTCACCCGTATTATTTGAAGAAGATTTTTTAACTGAGGGGGAGGCTCAATTGTGTGCATACAAACAAGAATGAAGAGTGGCTTGTTCAATTTCATGCACAAGTTGAGAAGGTGACGTTACATCCAGGACATTCAACATTAGCAATCAAGACCTATATATGATTTAAACAGTGATTACACAGTAAAAAATGTTTCTTGAATCTGATTTTGAAACATATTGAATTGTGTATTGAAGATGAGATTTAGAGGAGCACTATACTTCACTGCGAGACAACAATAAGCAATTTAAGTAGTCCAAGGAGATACTTCAAGACATGAGCCCGTTAAGATTATACTTCAAAACAAAAAAGACCCATGACCAAGAGGAGAAGTTGCCCCATAATTCAGAATGGCAGAGGGTAAATAAGAGGGTTGGCTTGGAATTCCTCCGTCATGAAATGAAAAATTTTATGAGACTGCAGATAATACAGGACACCAAGAAGCATCTTCATTAAGTAAGTCCTGGAGTAAGGAATAAGTAGTGAAAATTATGTGAACAAGGGATCTGTGGCTGAATAAGCCACAGATATCAATGAGTGCGCAGTTTGGGACTATAATCACAGGGGATCGAAAATTCAGCATCTGTATCACAGCTGTTCCGATGAACAGTGCTTTTAAGTGCCCGCAACAGTAACTTTTCAAAAGAAAAGCCACTGTTTCTGTGGAACAAGTTGTCTTTTCCATCAATAGAAGCCAGAACGTGGCACATACATATATGCCACATGCTAATCTCTGACTCTAGTAATGACGCAGTGAAACATAGAAAAACCCCCATAAATTTTGGCTTAAGTATGAAATGCAATTCTGCGTTCCAACCGTTATCAACTCAAGTCGGTGTACACTTGCACATGTTATGGGCCCTACTGCTGCACATGTACAGATACTGCGTAGCAACGCACATACTGAAGTTTTACTACAAACGCAAGCGAAAAACTTTTGACTATAAGTATGTGCATTGAACTGCCCTGCAAGCACGAAGGTCAATTCTTGCATCACCATGTTCTTGCGTGGTAGTGTTCCAAATGAGACTCTTAACTATTCATTGATATTTCCTCCTCCACTTTATAGTGTTTTTTAGGGGGTTTTTGTATGAATCTTCCCTGCAAGCTGGCCAACTAAGGCACCGAAGTACTTGAAACGACCAAAAGCAATTCTGACCTGCTGAGCATCTCACTCACTTCACGGTCAATGTGGAAAGTGGCTTGCTTTTCCCTCGCCAAGCTCGTTCCCATTGAACTTACTGTGTGGAATGATACTGAATCAAGGTTAGTATGTCGTAAGGATACGACTAAGAACGATTGGTCGACGAAAAACATTTGCTGCGAGGAAAACAACATCAGCATGTGCACTCGTATGTGTGGAGAAACCCACTCATTGCTTTTGCTATAGCACCAAAACCAACCACCATGCAAAGGATGAATCAAGCGCAAAAATATTCCTTTAGGCTACGGGCCGCAGAGGAACTTTTTTGACTCACCAAACTCATATCCCACATGCCTTGCATGCTGTAGCGCTCATGAGCATCAATTTTGAAGTGTATTTCATCCTCCAGTAAAGTAGGTCTTTTTGGGACACTGCAAATGCTAGGTCTCGGGACAATGCAAGATTTTTAGGGCGATTAAATTTGTGCTTAAAACAAGTAAGAACCAAAAGAAAATCAGGAGATTCCCACTGGCTAATTTCCCCACTGCAGGCAACAAATCAAACCCACCTCACCAACGTTCCGTTACAGAATACAAGTAGACAGCAATTTTGCGCCCTTGCAGTTTGCTATCGAACTGTACGTTACCCAAGTGAGTACTGTGCTCCGGAAATCAGCTAAAAATGTGCTGCCGCGAACAGTAATTTTGGGGAACAAGTGCTGTTCCTTGGAACAGGTCAGCCAAAAAAAAGTTAAATTTCGACCACTCTGATAATCATTCACAAACAATGTTATTTCATGACTACACTAAATTCTTTTCACCCTAGGTTAGATAAACCTGCATTTTTATTTGTGACCTTAGAAATATGTAAACTAATACATGCATGGGCACTGAGGCCTTGGCAAAGTTTTTCACTACACTGATGTTTATAACAGAAACTTCAATTTGTTTTCCTGATTTTCTGAAACTTCAAGTTATTGTTTTCACTGATTTATCGGGCATTCTCTATGATGCCCCTGCGTATTTTTTTTTTTACTCGAAATAAATAGTTTAACAACATGACAGCTGCTTTTTCATTTAAACATAACGTTATGCTTATCAATGCACATAATTATGTGAATGCCAACTTTTAAAAAGCAATCTTTGCATTTTCACTAGAAAACAGAATAACAGAAAAACAGATCCAATTGGGTAAGGACTGTAAACAAAACTTCACTCCTTTATGCTCTAGCATGCTGTGACAAGGAGTTTCCTTTGAGCACTGTTACTTACTCACCTTGCGAAATTCAATGCCAAATTATATACTGCATACGTGACTGAACCCTTCTTAATATTCACACACCTTATTTGCTACAGATATGAAAATCATTGTAAATAATTACTTTGAGTCAAAATATAGTGTGAGATCTAATGCACTCAGCAGATTTTATTAAAGACTGGGGTAACTGCTTTCTCTCCGTTTAAGTATACTTAGGTACACATCAATGAATACTAGTGTTTGGATAACTGGTCACCCATCATTATCCGTGTGTCAAATTCTCTAGACTTTCTGAGCTATCATCCTGAGTCAGTATCTGATGCACTGTTTGAAGGAGGGGATAGGGTGTGCACCAGTTTTGCTACAAATTAAAGAAGAGAAGCAAATCTTCAAAAAAATCAAGCTATAATTATTTTTAAACCAGAAAAGGTATCAGAAAACAGACAGATTATTCATTTTGTTTCTTCTATAACAAGCCTCCACATCTTTGTATGTGGGAAATATTTTTTTTATATAGGAAACACAGGTGACACACGTTTTGATAAAGTTTGTGCCTTTTGCCAAACTCCAAAAATGGGACATATATTAATACTTCGAATACTAGGATCTGTTTGGGAATTTTTCAAATTTGTTTAATATTATTTGATGGGCTCCTTAGACCACTGGGCCAAGCTGTAGGGGATCCTATTAAATGTGGCACGCCAGAATGACCTTCCCAGTGGGGAGCTTTGTAGTAGGATAGATCTAGTACCCAATGCTTCGATATAAGTCATGGCTTCGTCAGACCTTTCTTTAAAGATACACCTAAAAAAAACTGTTTCTTCATTCCTCCTTCCCAAACATTACTACTTAAAAGTAGGCTGTCATGTTACAATCACTTTCTCTAACAATCCCTTTCTTTCCCTTCCTTTCCCCCTCTTGTAATAACTATACAATTTCTATCTAGTATACAGACTAACAATTATTATTCACTTAATGCTGATATAATTTCTAAGGTGCAGATCCTGAATTTTGCAAAAATGTGGGATTACTTTTACCTTCATAAGCAGGTGTCCAACTTAACATGCACATATTTTAATTATAATGGTCAGTTTTTATATAACACTTTATATTAATGAAGTTAATCTCAAAGCGCTTCACATTCCATTACCCATAGTCATCAGTGTAACTCGCCTCCCACACATACACGGGCAAGGAAGCAGCTCGACATCAGCGCCAATCGGCAGGTTACACTTTGCAGGTACCATTGTTTCCTCTACGAAATCTGCCACTGCGTCAAATTGTTGCAATTCTTGACCTGTTAACTCACTGATGGCAAGAGGGGACCATGAAGCCCTATTAGCTGGGGTCCAGGGTCTACTTTAGGGCAATGGAAGCCCTAGGGTTCCAGATGCCCTGTGATGCCTCAGTGAATTGAGGAACATTAGCCACCAGTTTTTTCGATGTCACATTATTTTATCGTCAAACCCTCTTTTTTCACTTTTCCTCCTGAACGTACATCACTGCATCAAAATCACGTCATACGGGTTTAGCTGAAACACTGGCAGGTACCCAATTAGCACTTGGGTGGAGAGGAGCAATCAGGGTAAAGTGCCTTGCCCAAGGACACAACGTGGCAGTCTGACCAGGACTCGAACCCGAAACCTCTTGATTACAAGACCGAAGCACTTGGCCGCCACGCCTTTTACACTTGTGAACACTGACAAAGATCATCCAATTGCACCATATTCTTAAGTGATGTTATCTCTTGAAGAATGTTGAATGGTTTTAATAGATACATATACTTTATACTGCAAGATGAAGCTTAAACTGTATCATTGTTCTAAGACCTCACTTTTACACATCACTTGAAGTTCTTCACTGGGTGAGTTTTAAGCCAGAGAAATCACACACTATCTAAATCCCCATCAACATAAGAAATAGCCATGGGAAATGCATGGTAATCAGGCTTGCTTTAGTCAATTTTAACGAAAATTTATGATTTGTGTTTGTGACTGTATAGCATACAGTTTTTATGCAGATCATAGAAGAATATTTACATGAAAGAAGCAGTGACAAAAAAGACATTAAAAGGGCAAAACCGCATACAATGTTCACTACCTGTGTCTGTTCTGCAACACTGCCTTCAATGTCTGATGAGGTCTCTTCATCCGTGGTAGGTGGGTCAAGATGATGACAGAAATTGTCAGCTGTCTAGAAAGGAAATGTAACATTCACTGTACACTTGCATTCAAAAACTTTAGACCCTTTCAAAATTTGGGAGAACTTCTTTCTTCCAATGAGACAAGAATGACTCTGAAAATGTAATCAACTTTTTCTTTTCACAATCTTTTCTCCATGCATGCTGACACCACTGCAATAATTTGGCAAGTTTTGGAAATAAAAATTAAGGTCTTAAATCCAGGCTTTCATTGCAAAGTTGCATAAAGAAAGGAAACTGCTCTTAGCTGAAGGAGGGTGAGGGACCTGATAATAAGGTTAAAGAGGACAGGTGTCAAATTTCCTCTGAGAAATCACAGGTAGTATGTTTGACGTTATCTATCAAATGAAATCATAATGACAGAATCTCCCGTCCTTTCATTACAAAAATTATTTACCATTCACAGGTCATATTATAATCATACTGATCTATTATTTTTTTGTTCATATCAAAATTTCCATAACACATACATATAGAAGTGTATAAGCTTGAATTTAGAAGGTGTTGTTATTATTGTATACGTATGATTTATCGTCTACATCAATATATTCCATAAGAAGGCATTTGATTTGCTCTTTTCAGCCACTTCAAGCACTGTTTTACTGGGCATTAGCCAGTATTTTATTTTCGGGAGTCCCACCTGGTGAATAGTAGGGAAGGAACGATCTGGCGCCGGAGGCGCCAGCGCGAGCGCAAAGCGCTCGCCCCAAGCGGCTGGGGGTCCAGGGGCCTGCCTTAAGGCCCCTGGTGGGGGTCCAGGGGGCGAAGCCCCCAGGAAGCCAAGCGTTTTTGGCGCCCTTTATGCAAAAAATAGGTGTGTAAAGTGGTTAATATGTCGTCCCCCCCCCCAAGAAAAAGAAAACAATAAATTGTTCACAATCATGTATATATTCATCTGAACAAGTGGTCAACAAACCAAAATTAACCAGATTCTGTCTATATTCTTGAAAGTCTTGCATCATTACAGCAAACCGAGCAAAGTCAAGATTGAATCAACGATACCTCGTCAGAGATCAACCCCAACTACAAACTCAAAAACCCAATGGTGTATAACAAGCATGGCTGACAGCCTGGTAGGATGGAAGTGGCACAGCAGTTCGTACAGTAACTCTACAACCTCCGGTTTGGCCCCATGAATCTGTCCAGTGCTGCTTCAAATGGGAAGTTCTCTATTGGGATCCCAGCAAAGCTCAAGCGGATGAGTTTGTCCAGACATTCTACCGACAGGCAGGAACGCATTGCTGTCTTGATTCTGTTCTGGCAGGAGAAGACTCTCTCAGCCTCTGCATTCCCAACTAAGATGCACAGGCATGCAGAGAACAGACGGAAGATTTCTGCGAAGAAATAAAAAGACAGACAAGGGCTAAATGATAATCATGAAATGTTGGACATTTACAAAGTGGTTTATTGGGTGACAGACTTACAGACTGTGTCTATTGTAAGGATGGGAATTGGGAAATGAGTGAATCCTAGCATTACATTCTGATTAATCAGAATTGGTCACAAACTATTTGGCTTTTGTATGCAGAGTGAGTGTTACAAGTTTGATGACACATCAACACGAGCATGTGTTATGTAGTGTCACCACTCACCAGGGTAAAAGAAATAAACAACAAGAAAACTAAAAAAGTTCAAAAATATTGGTTGCCTGCAAGAAGCTCAGAATTTTGGATGAAGTTGAACTGACAACCTGAAATAAGAATGTAATATTAGGAACATTATAATATCTTTGTCGGATATGAGAATAATCTACACAGTCTATGAGGATGTGCATACCAGGGAACAGTATCCGGTTATCTCGATTCTGTCCAGAGAACAGCCTGCAGAACAGCTCAGCTGGAGTGAAGAAGTGGAAGGTGCCAGTGCCACTGCAATCACTAGACTTGCTCTCCCCCAGATTCTGTGCCACCAGCCGCTTGAATGGCAGGAACTCTCCCAAGCAGCTTTCGGAATCGATGGGACTGGAGAACTCCTGACCAGCTTTGTTGGACATTGCAGACCCGAAATGTGAGAGGAGCGTCCTCATATTCTGGTTACCCCAACCTATGAGAAGCGCTGGATGGTCACTATCAGGATATGCAGATGGCTGGAATACCTGAAATGTAAAATTGTGAATATTGTTGTACATGTTAACTATAATTTGAAATAATTTTTTATCATACTGGGTAACTTTTGAAAAACATAGAACCTGTAGGCCTATATTTAAAAAAAAAATGTTCCCCACCTCCATTGCGTCAAATAGAGAAACATTAGGGAATCGTTCTCTCAAGTTCTTCACAAGTTCATCCAGCAGTTTGCATATGACAGTTTGGAAGTTGACCTTCTCATCACTCTCGCGGTTACCCCTTTCTCTTGTGGTGAACTTGATGTCAACACCCTTGAAAGACCCTGTCCCCTCATCAAGTTTACTATGGAAGTCCTGGAGGTGGAGACCGTCTTGGTCCTTCATGTCCTGTAGTGTTTCGATGCACCCACGGATCTGAAATGATGGTAGATAGATCCAGAATTGCTATAAACTTATGGTGAAATATAATGAAATATGTAATATCAGTTAATGCTCCCTCAATCTAAATGCCTGATACTATATTATTATATTTCATTTCTGATATTATTATTTTATTTTCAAACACTTCAATCAGTGCAGTTTACAAACCAAATGAAATGTTTAATTGCTGTTGTGTACAGTGAGTTGTGTGAATGTCTGTTTTCCTATAACCACTGTCAAGGTTAGGTACCTGCATATTAATAACATGCTAATATCAAACAGATTAACCAATGGCAGATGTCATGACATAGCCCTTTAAGTTCAATACAATCTGGAAATGAAAATTATGAAAGTGTTTTGTTTTTCTTACCTGGTTACCAACGACACCGAAAGAGACATCCCTGTGCTGTAGGACCTTGCTCAGATGGTTTGTTTCGGTCAAGATGTCACAGGCCAGGTGGAGCAGTGCAGCATACTTGTATGATGAAAGCTGTTGAAGGATGCCAATGGCTGTAGGGTCACCATCATTTGCATCACTGGATGCTAGGACCATCAGTGCCTCATAGTTCCTTACTAGAGCGGCAACAGCATTACCTAGGCTGAGCCACCTGATCTCATATAACCGCTTGAACTTCAGGGTTTCCTGATCCAGGACTTCGGCTATGTCTTTGAAAGCGCGTAGCTTTGTTTCACTTTGCACATAGTTGTAAACTGCACCTATAATTTTCACAAATGCATTCATTTCATGCACTTCTTTGCTGGCCTGGCTCACAGCCAACTGCAAACGGTGACAAACACAATGTACAAATACAATGAACGGGTTATCTTCATGAAAGAACCCATTCAGTCCATTGATGTGGCTGGCCATCACACTTGCCCCATCCGAACCCAGACCAATCACCTTGGCCATAGGTATCTTGAACTTGCACATTGCTTCTTTCACGGTAGCAAATATGGTCTGTGCACAACCGTCTGCAACCTTCTCACAAGATAGGAATGTTGTCACTACCTCTCCGTCATTAATATATCGTATGACGATACCAACATGCTTCTCTCTTGCACGATCAGTGCTCTCGTCAACACCAATGCCGACAAAGGGGGACTCTCCTATCTCTGTTATGATCCTCTCCTTAACTGATTCACTCAGAGAATCAAGCAACTGGTTGAATATTGTCGGGCTTGTGTAGTTTGCATTCCCGCCTTTGTTCAACACTTTAGCATCATCAAGACCCAAGTGCTGTAGTAATTGTATTAGACTCTTGTACTTTGCATTTGCAAGTTCCTCAGTAGCAATCCAGTAGGCGCTCTTTAATGCCAATGTAAATGCCCGTTTCTTAGCTGCAGCTGCCCGCTTGGCACTTTCATGTATCTGTCTCTGGTCGCTGGCTTGGGCCGACACTGACGTTTGGTGTTCTGACGAGGATAAGTGAGCTTTGATGGTTTTGAGCCTACATGAAAATTGATGAAATAAATGAAAACTTAAATATCAGTTCCAAAATGTATACAAATTGTGTGTTTCTGACCGCGTGAAAAGCGTGATTAGCATCAGTCTATAAACTTCATGATGATCCAATGTACCATTAGTCAATTACTGATCAACTTTCATGAACATCCAACCCTGCGAATTTTTGGCAAGAAATCCAGAATGACACCTACATGAAAATTGACCTGAAAAATGTGAATACCTTGTTTGTTACCATTGAGCAATGATTATAGTCACCAAATTTCATAATCATCTATTCTAGCATGTGCGGGAAGCAGCCGCTTGACCAATTGTATGAAATGTTTACAAATGAGGCTCCAGGTGACCTTTGAGCTCAACTTCCTGAACACTCCAGAGGGCCGAAATGATCCTACATTTGATCATCATTGTAACCAAGTTTAATAATGATCAGTCAACAAATGTAGGAAGAGAACCTGAGAAGCAATTTGAATCTAATATCAAGATCTGAACACATAAAAATAGATCGGTAAATAAATAAATAAATAAATAAGTACCAGTAGACACACAGGATCACGATATAGCCTACAACACATGGTGCTGATATCAGCTAACAAGAATGATATGGCCAACAAGTTGATTACCTACCTGAAATTTCTTGTGCCCGTGCACCAAACTCCGGACACTTGGCGGGCACGACAACACTGACAGTACATGGCATTATCTGCTTTATTATATCGGAGCCATTGGAACTGTTTTAGCCACTTATGTGGAAATGTTCTCATGCGATCACGTCGCTTATCCTTTTTGAGTGGCACGTGCTTCCTAGGCCTACTGGCAGTGGCCGTTCCACTACTACTGGTACTAGTACTGGGCCCGACCGCAGGCCTAGTGTTACGATCGCTCATAGCCATAGATTCGCTGCTTGTGCTGGACACCTCCAGGTCCTCTAAATCAGCTACATCGTGATCTGGAGCGCTGTCAGATTCCTGGTTCCCAATCCCCGCACCTTCACTCTGCAGGCTCTCAGTCTTATCACTAGTGTCGGGTTCGACCCGCTTGAAGAATGCAGTAATTTTACGCGACATTTTACAAACGCGACGAACGAACGATTGCAGCCAGATAATGACGATCAACACACTGAAACCCCATTCCCCAGCAGTGTGACCACTCAATATTCCCAGAAAAGCCAATACCCAACTGAGAAAATCCAAGGTGGAAAAACACACTAGCAACTTGCAAGGTAGGAACCGGCAACCGGGTAGGCCTATACAATATTGTGAACAATAAAGAGATTCCGAGTCTACCGCTGAAGAAAAATCAATTAGATGTAATATCCAACAATAAAAACCATTCGCACATAAAAATATAGGAGTGGCAACTGACAAAACGACTCGCATATTGACACTGCGGCGTTTATTTTTTGTATGGTAAAGGGTCTTCAGGAATTTAGTAATTCGTTTCAAAATCAAGGTTAGGGTTATAAATTAGGTTAGCGTCGGCCCCAGAGTGAACTAGAGCATTCCATAATCGAGGTTCAACTTTAGCAAAAATTCAGAACTTAGGTTTCGAGCAGAGAAACTCGAGTAATGTGATTGCTCAATCACCCTTTCCCATCCTTCGAGAAAAAATTGCCGCCGGGGCACTACAGAAATAGTACTGGATATGTTTTCGGCGCGCCTGTACTGCTTGTACTATGTAGTTACATACAAGACTGGCGCCGGCGTCTAATATTAGGTTCTAGCGGACTGGGAAAAATAATCTTGCGCGCTGGCGACCCGTACAGCTAGCTGTATGTATGTATGCGTGGAGACTTGAATTTTGTGTCGGTGTTGTGAGTGGAGTCCGGTCATTTGACAACTTGGCAGGCAGGTAATTCTACTAATTAGTCCCACAACGCGACGGCGGGTCTGCTGACGGCAAAAAAGGAACTTGGTTTTCATTTTTTTTTTCGCTGAGCTACAAGGCCGTCCCAGAAACCGTCCCACGCAAATCTGGCCGTCCCAAGTATGATTTGGCCGTCCCAAAGACGGCTGGACGTATCGCTGGCTAAGGGCCTGCTGGTTTATACAACAGACGTACATGATGCACATTAATGAACATTATTTACCTGTTGTGATGTAATACTGCTTTCATCATCAGACGACGTCCCTTCGTTATAAGATTGGCAGATGTGTTGGTAGATGCTTACAGCAGTAGCCTAGAATAAAAAATATTAACATTCTGTTTACCTATGCTTTTAGCTACTTCACAACTACAACTTTGGGCTATGTTCACTTCATTTCTCAAGTTTTTTCTAAACTGGATCATGCAGGAATATAAAATTAACATTCCCAAAATTTTATATACCTACAAAAAACAAGAAAAGGCACATTTTAACAGTACATAGTGCATCTGTCAAGTAAACTAACAGGGTGATGGACTGAGGAGGAAAGGACTATCCCTCATGACATCATAGTCACCTGCTGAGTGTCATGCACACCCACTCACAAATATACACACACAATATGTAAACCATCACATATACATTGGTTTGTCATATCATAGAAACCATAAAGGAAAAAAAAAACAAAACAAAACAATTACCCTATTATTAACTTATAGGTTTCCCTGTAAAAATCTGTTCCTGAAGATATATAAGTTGAGAAAGTCTTTGTAGCAAGCTAAATAAGAACTTTATGACTATATGCCCTCCACACCCAAAAGTGGCCCTTGGAACCTTGCCGTCAAGTAGCTTAGACTAACAGACTGGATCTATTTGATGGTGCCAGAGTCTTTCTTGGAAGCTATTTCTAAGACAAAACATTAGTGCATGCGCAGCTCTATGCATTTGGTATAAGCACCAGATCAAGTTAAATGTTTCATCGTAAGAGCAAGAGGAAAGTACCCTCAATCCCTGTGTAAGGTGGTTTGTGCCCTGCAGCATACTGTATTTACTCTAATAAATGCCCCAATTTTGGTGCAGGGGCATGTATCAGAGTCAAATTTATCAGCAAGGAATCTTACCTTAATATCAGCATTACAGAAGCTTAAACAGACACTGTATTAAAGACTGTGAGAAGCAGAATGTCAATTCACAGGGGACCTCTAAATTTTGCAGAAACAGCATTCTTTTTGCAGCAGGATATGGGACTTCATGAGAACTGGTGGCAATGAGGTAGAACTATTTCATTTTCATTTTACTCTGTTATGTCAGAAATTCATAATTTCACTACATGCAATGTGATGAAAAATTCAAGGGGGCATTTATTAGAGGGGGTCGTTTATTAGAGTAAATACGGTATATGCATTATTAATTTGCATACTGGCACAATACAACATTGTAAAGTACAAAAATGTCCTCCAGCCTTCTGATTCCCTGTACTTACCTCAGGCACATTATTGTTCTGCTCCATTTGGGTATAAGGTGCACCATCAGATAGGGAAAATGTTTGATTTTCCAAATTTGCTGAGCATGAAGACTGCAAGTGATTATAAGTATCATCAGTGTCATCCCCTCGCTGAAATGACAAAAAAGTATTGAAAGAAAATCTTCAAAATTTGAACATGGAACTGAGCTCAAAGGTCTGTAGACCAGCAGGATGTTTGCTCATTTGGCAGAGTCCAGATGCTATACACCAAATTAATGCATCAAAGTCAAGAACAAAATTTTCTAAGCCATTTAAAATTTCTGTAAAAAGTGCTTCAGCATGCAGGGCTCGTACACTTACTTTCAAACTCACTTGCCAAGTCAGGGAAGCAACCACTGGAATCCATTTGCCCTGGCATTGTTTTACTTGTCCCTTGTGGTAGGGCAGACAAAATGTTGATTCTCACAGTCGCACAGGTGACAACAATCCTTACAAATTTTCACAATTATTGGATTCCAACCTTCTCCCATCTTTGAGCTGAAACGTTTTTCCACATTAACAGTAATTGACTGTTTTTTAATTCAAGGGTTCTCAACCCAAGGTTCTGGGCCTCACCTATTTTTTTCTAGAGTAATGCAATTTGTGAAATAAGATTTTAATTGATTTCCTTCTTACTGTGAAAAAGTATCTTTTCTTTGTGATAAGAGTTGCAAGGTCTACTTGCCCACTTGGGCAAGTTGTATCAAGAGAGCTTGCCTTGGAAATTTTTTACTTGCCCCGGGCAAGCGGGCAAGTGTTAATGTAGAGCAATGACCTGGGATGTATTTACTCTACTTCATCAGAGCTGCCAACTTTGAAAAACAGTTTTTCTTATTCTGAAGACCAAAAATCAGTATTTTGCACCTAATATTCTTATTTTTGACCAAGCAAGGAAGCTACCAATGCTGTAATCTTCCAACAACCAGGGATTGCTAGAAGTGAGTTGGTACAAGGACGATGTTTATAAGGACAGGTAATGTGTACGTACCAAAGTGATCACTACTGAGATGGCCATTGACATTTACGTAATGCCTCAACACCCCTAATGAAGCAGTTACACCACCAGTTATCACAATGATTAACACCCAAGCTTAACACTGCATGAATCCTTTGGGGAACAAACATTTTTTCCATTTATAAAATGACCTCCAAATGACCCCTAGAAGACCTTTGACTCCAATTCCCTGACCACCCCCGATTGCCACTATCAAAAAGTTACTGAGTTTCAATATTTATAAAAATCTACCAAAGAATGTGCTCATGGGGTAAGTGTTGATTTTTTGATACTATGTCGTAATACTGTAACATATTGCCAGTAATAACAAAAACAATTAATACAAGAAATTAAGATGAGCAGCAACATAATCATATCATTCATTAGACTTTGTGACCATTTACAATGTAAAAGAACAAATAAGACAAAAAATGCCAGAATTAAAGTGTTGAAAGTTTTTAAGAAAGGCCGTTTAGCACTAGGAGTAGACCTTGAGTATAGTAGATAAACTGCAGAGACACATGTGTAGCTTAGGTTCTTATAGTATCATATGTACTACATACATGTTAGGCAATGGCCAATTAGCCCCTCTGGAGAAAGTTGCCCAGAAGAGAAAGACCTTTGCCTATCACTGGTACCAACATTTCACAGGCCATAACTAAGGGCTTTGATAAGGCCTAGCCTAAGCACTGGCTTTTATCTGTAATTTCAATTAAGCAGTCCATACATACTGAAGCCTGCCTAGTATGGTTAGGCCAGCCTGTACTAGGCCTAGGCCTATGGCAGTTAGCGGTATGTGTACCAATAGCGTGAAACCTACATGATATAGCCTAACTGTGTTTACAGATATCTTAATAAAATTTGCGAGATTATTTTAATGCTGTAGGAAAGACATTGTCTTTGTACTGAATATGGATGATACTCGATGTACAATTTGATAAGTTCTGAAAAATACAATCAATAAATGTGTTTCACGCTATTGGTACACATACTGTAGGCCCAGATTGGAAAGCTTGCAATGGTGCGCGGGGGATATTAATAATGGCCAAGAGAATTGCGCGGCCGATACTAAGCGGAGCACCACCATGAGTTGGCATGGAACATAGCAAAAAAGAAAGTTAAGCCAAAACTACCTCCTACATTGCAGGAAATTGCCTTTCCCAGCCAACTTGCTTGGTTGCTGCCAACAAGTTTGCGCGGTTGCAGTAGGCTAGGAGTAGGTCTGTGATCGGTACGCAGCAGCCAGCGAACTGAAATCAATTTGTTTCCAGAAAGAAATTCACCAGAAGTGTCCTCCATTTTTCAATTTTCAGTCCTGGTCACAAGCATCGATAATGTGGGAATGATACCTTAAGCCCATAAGTGGAGCTGTGCAGTAAATTTCTGCTTCTAATCTAGGCCCTAGGCCAACAGTAGCCCTAGGCCTAGCTATTACTTAGGCTAGGCCTAACAGTTAGTAACGTTAATGTGTAAGTGTAACGTTTGTTGTTGGTTCTGTACGTATTAACAAAACTTACATTAAAACTTGATTTGCCTGATGCATTTTGCACTGTGGTTGCCTATGCTGCTCTGCATGAAGATGCAGCCATTTTTTCAGATTGGTGATATTCATGCTATAAGTTTCATTGATTCCATTTCTTGATGCAATTTTTCCCATTCAGTGACAGTCAAACCTAATGTTGGGCTGGGTCTGTCAGCGCCATATAATGGTCTCCTTGCCTCAGATCTGACCGGCTAGCAGCGCTGCACTTGGCTGGCCAGCTAGACAGGCAGGCAGGCTATGCATAGGCGTATGCTGTGATCAGGGAGTTGTTATTTGGAAGGAGATACATCGCTTTGAAGTGAAGTTTACACCGCCAAGGTCACATAGTAATCTGTCTCTTGTATCCTTCTTGGCATTTCTATAAGACTTACACTGGATTACGTAATTCAAACAAAGGGGATTTGTCGTCTGCTACATCAACAGTAAAACTGAGGGTTTGTCGGTGCTGCCATAGCATTGCCAGTCGCTGAAAAATTAAAAATCATTGCATCTTTGGACGCTCGAGGACGCGGATCAGAGTATGCCAGTAAGGGTTTATGTAAAAATCTGAATCTGATTGTATACCCGGTTGTTTCAGGCAGCTTCCGGAAACTTTCCAAATTGTTGCGACAAAATTTAGACTTCTGCCTCTGCAGCTCATTTGCATGACGTTCTTTCTTTAGGAAAGGGGCAGACCTCATTGGTTTATTTCAATGAAACAGTCGTTTCGAGTTTTGAAGCACCTGCCCCTAAATTGGTGGCGGCGTAAACCTACTCATCAAAGCATTGTCCAGAGTAAGCCAATTGTGATAGGATTACTAGACCTGAATGATGTTGCTAACATATCGATATCACATTGAAGCGAACGAATAAAAGAGAGAATTCCCCATCAACGGAATATGTAGCTTATCATTAATAATCTCCTCGGTATTTAGTGGATCGTAGCGTATTAGCATAAATTAAACTTTCCGTTAAACCTCCTTCCGAATAACAACTCCCTGCTGTGATAGCACTGTCGCTACTGCACCCACAAACTAGCTTTAACACAGTTTCTGATTGGTTGAAAGTGGATTTGTTTACAAACGGTCAACCAATGATATGGCTTCAAACTAACTAACATACGGATTAGTAGTATTTTATTTGCTCATTTTAGATACCTTCAAAAGCATTGTCTTGTGTACAGCTACCAACGTTCTCCAAAATTTAGCACAATAAGATAAACACATTTGAAAACATTACTGCATAAGTTTCATTCATTTAATTATATGCTTCTTATACATTTTTATTACTATCACAATATTCGTTATGTCGATCATGATTCCGCAACTTACAGTCCGATATAAGCGCGGATTTACTGAAGAAAACGTTCAGTATAGCATAAAGTTAGTCCTACTGAAAATTTGATGGAGGGGAACTTAGGGTGTAATTCCAGGCAAAATCCGCTTTGAACTGAACAAGCCTTTGCAGTAATTTGGAGCGGGTAGATACGTAGCCTAGCCTAATTTCGCATCATATGGGAACGATTCGTGTGATTTTGTTCACATTACATTTACCACACAACTCTCGCGCTGTCTGGATCACAAACGTAAACAAAGATTAGGGCCGTACCATTATTTTTCAGGTGTAGTGCTGCGTGCATGCAGTGTACATACAGCGCGCAGCGATTGTATCTGCGGCCTACACTTGAATCGCTCGTGTTATGTTGTTCAAATTTGGCCAGTGAGGGAGCCGATGGTACGGTGTAACTTGTTTGGTAGGTCCCCGAGATAGACCCTAACGTAGTCGTGGAGTTTTCACTGATTTTTACAAAGATTTAAGCCAGGTTGGTTGTACAGTAGCACCCGATACACCTATATTTTTACAATTTAACTGAACAAAAACTGTAGCACGTGTCAGTGTTGTAACGAGTTATAGCCAAGTCACTTTTTTTTATTTTACAAGTAACAGTTAACTTGTTAGGCCTAACGTTAAAGCCTAAAGGGAAAAATCTTAGGCCAAACATTTACGTCATATTTCATAGGAATAAAGCGAAGACTAGCGTCACTGACTCGTCCCAGATTTAGAAAGTAAACGACTCGACTCGACTCGACTGCAAAAGTAAGCGACTAATTTATCTGGCATTTGCCACGAGAAACGCTTTCACTAACGTATGACTGAGAGTAATTGACATTTAAATAGTAAGTTTTCATCAGTTGATAAATAGTAAGATCTGTTGGCACAGTGGTCATGAGGGAAACCCGAAATTTAAACGTTCCGAGGTCAAATAAAGCTAGCCCCCCCCCCCCGCTCCTATTCTTAACACTTAGCCTAACTAGCCCCCCCCCCCCCCCTTAGGTTAGGAATAACGTTATGCCTAACAGTAACGTTAAGTTCAGTAACTTGTTATGTTAGGCCTAACGTTCGTGTTAAAAGCCGAAATGCAAACCTGTTATTCTGCATGGTCCTGAATTGTTAATCCACCTTGGTAGGTGTCGGTGATCCATCTCAATATGAACATATTAAACAAAGTACTAACTCAGATAACAAAGATTTCCTTGATTTTTGGGCGAATGGAGAGGGGGTTTGAACGTCCTTGATGGACTGTGGATTCGATTAACTTTTAGCTTACTTAAAATCATAAGTTAATGGGATGGCTTTGCCAAAGCTTTTAAACTAAAATTACAACCCAGGCTGTTAAAGTGTAAACCTACTAGAAGAGACATGAATGGGTGATTTAAGCATTAGACCAAGAAAACCTCAGCTGTTTTCCAGCACCGAAGAAGGAAATTAAACCTAAACGGGGGACGGCTTGACCCCCCCCCCCCACCTTTAGAAAAACAAGAAACTCGAGTATCATGCCACACTTACCATGCATATCCTGCTACTGCAGGTTATTGCTGAGTACTGTCTGTCAGTCTTCCTTTGAACATGCTGAAAAAATAATGCTATATGGTTGCTTGTTGCCACTGGTTCCTTTTAAGGATATGCATGACTGTACTGGGTATAGTGTCAGCTCAAATTGACACCGATACTAGTTTACTAGCTGCAAATCACTACTCCATTTACAATATTCCAGGATATCATTATTGACATTAACAAATACCTAGTTGTTTTAACAGTAACTCTCATATTTTCTATTTCTTCAATATAGCATAATTTTAAAGCATTACACTATATATAGTTATATTGCAAAGTTTGCCCATTTCATTCTAAGACCTCAGGCTAATATTCTTTATCATTGACCAGTAGTACCTTGGTAGCCTATGTGATATTTGCCCTGAAAAGGAGCCAAGCTACCCACACTAGAAAGAGAGTCAATCACCGCAATGCCATATTAGTGACTCATCTGCTTTTATCGCATAAAGTTAGACTAACTTGGAAATATTTTGCACCCTATGGACTGAAAAAACTAAGAATTCATTCCCCCAGTCAGCCACTGCAATCAGTATTGAGATTTACCAGTATGTTATGCACACAGTACACTTCACAACACACTGGGCCCAACTGTCCATTCTGTAGGCCTGTCATGTCGCAGTCGTAAAGTACAGGAGCAACACTGGAAGTAAATTAGCACTTGCCACGATCCTAAGGATTCTCAATTTTCAAAAACATTTAACTAGCTAATTTGGCTTAAAATGAACTGATAGAACTTTTGTGCAGTACACTGAAATGCATAATATTACGTACTCACAAAGTGCATCGCTGTACGTACACTAACGTCCAATACAAATGTGTGTGAATGTACACAGAAAATAATCGAATAGCAGACGAATTTTCGAGGCGATGATATACCATCGTTGAATTATTTCCAATCGCAAAATTGGTACCAATGGAAAGCGTAGATTCTTGGCTAATCAATTTCGCCAAATTTCTCCGTTTTTATCCTGTAACGAAGTCAAGTTCACGGCAAATTTGCGACCACTTTTTAGGCCTTCAAAAATGCTACCTTATTTCAACATGTGATTTATCAAACATTACTGTAAAACATAGAATATTTTCAATTTTATCTGAAAAATAAGAGTTTTAGAATTGAAACTGTCTCGCCACCGTGATAGGTTACGCCTTCTGTTACATTATTCATCAGTTTAAACCTTAGCATGTGTACAGTATCAGTTTCGCGAAATTCCATCGGTTGCTCTGAGTTTTGGGGGCGGGGCTACAAGAAATCTGGATTTTCAGCTTATTATCTCGCCCGTTGATAACCGGCTGGGCTCAGCAGAGTCAGCATGCAATGCGAAGCGCGCGAACGACGGCCTAGCAACAACATGTGAATTAAACTTCCCTTCGATGGATAATGGACCGGCCTATGACGTCAATGGCATTTAAAGAAAAGTAAAGCCTCGTCGAAATTTCTAAAACCCTCACCCATTTGCCCCTTAAAAGTACGGTAGTTAGTTTTAGCCAATCAGATAAAATCTAAAAATTATGTAAATAAGACAAATTTTTTATACTCCTTCCGTTTGAAATAGTACATAAGAAGGCACTGTTGACGAGTTACAAGGCTTATTGTGTGAGAACTTCGTAACAATAAGCGACTTTTCCATTAAGAAATTGAAATAAGTTTTTTTTTTCAAGATTGACAGTACGGAATTTAAATTTTAAAAAGACTTGTGAAACGAAAATACTTAGACTGGGAGGGAATTCATCTTCATGAAAATGGTTGAAATGGAGTGAATTATGGTGAGGGAACTGCGTAAAGGAGGATCAAGTTAAGAAATTTTGAAGTTTCACTGCTCACTTTACACACTGAAAGAGCGCCCTCACTTTGTATGAACCAATCGTTCCCATATGTCGAAAAGTTAGGCTTAAGTCACTAGCCTAGGCAAAGTTTAGGCTAAATTAAAGTGATGATTTAAAAAATACGTTTCTACATCTTTTGCCTTCATAATTAACTTAATTTACGTTTTTAGCGAAGTTACTATCTCCAAAAGAAGATCTTAACTAACAATTTGGGGTATTTTGACTTTTGTAGTCGAAAAACCACAAACATCAACTTAACGTAACATTAAGTTACACCTGGCTAAGAAAGATTGCTTACCATCTTCAATAACCATCTTTTTTTCGTGTTTCTTGGAACCTCCTCGTCTTCGTTTTGAAGGAAGCGCTTGTAATTTCCACGAGGTCCACGTTTTCCTTTATTGACTGTCGTCATTCTGTCTTTTAGGCAACTTAAAGTTCAAGGTACCTTCAGTCAAACGCGAGACCAGACGTGCATGGAAATGGCGAGGCGAGTCACAGGCTCACAGCTAGCTGCAGCGGGGTATGTCGCGCCGCCGTACACATCATATCATGCAAGTCAGACGGCCGGGCGCGGCCAGCAAGGTTGGGGCGGGCGTGCGGTCGGTACTATTTCACTATGTCTTTCGACAATGCGTCAGCCCATCAAAGCAAAGACGCGCAACGAGAATTGGTCGAAAAAAAAAGACGCTGGTCAAAAAAAAAAGACGCTCGCGTATTAACGAAAATCAAAAAATGTTTTGTCCGTGTAAAGACAAAGATTATGGAATCGTTTAGTAGCAGTATCATACGTGATCCGGTTCACTTTTAAATACAAACCATAAAAAAGAAGTAGTAAATTCGAAGTATAATCTCCTTAAGATGAAAGAACTATACCCACAGCACATTAACAATGAAACAATGGTAATCAACCCCTCTCTGTAAAGTTGGCATGTCCCAGTCAAGCGTAGAAATATGAGATACCTTTACATACTAAGCTATGAACGGACCGTCATGGAATATCGATTGCTTTTTCCGGGTATGTATATTTTAAATGATAGTCTTTCTAATTTTTCAAGTCGAAACAGTGATAATAAAAATGGTAGTTTTCTCTGTTGCTACGCCACTATCGTACCTACATTACTTAAGCTCATTACTAATTATGACCGGTTTACATTGAAGTTGTACGCGCTAACCTTTGAATTCCACGCGCAATCGAATAGCAGGTGTACGGGAGCCCAGCGGCGTACGGCAACAAGAAAGATCCGCTGACGTTGTAATCGAAATTCTAACATTCTAAAGACAGCCGCGAACCTTGGGAAAATGACTTACGTTCTTTTTGATTTTATCGGACGAAAGGAGATCGGGATAGGAAGGCAATCATGGATTGTCTCATACTATGAAAAAGAGGAATTTACGAACAGCCGCTGGGATAAACGGGACATTGTTAAGGTCGGATGGCCTTCTAAAGGGCTAGTTTCCAAAAAAAGTGGATCAGCGGTATACGACGCGAAAGTGTTATGGATTTCAGGTTCGTATTTCAATTTCAGTTACACTGATATAGGCACAGAATTGCCTGTTTCTCTTCACAAAAATATTTGTAGTTTTTATTTTGCGCATTTAAATTCTTGGCCGCTTTATTGCTTATTTTAACTATTAATCATAATGTCCATTAGTCGATCAAATGGGTACACACGTAGGCCTAGCAAATAAATTTACCGATTTATCGAGTTCACATAATCCTTGTGTAACCATTTCATATATTTCGTAATTAATAGTATTTTAGCTGCTTCTTTTCTGTCGTGAAAATTGACTAAAGATTACCTCATGAACGCTGTGTTGAGCACTGCAAGCTTCAATTCAAAACTTAAAAATATATAGGCCTAAATTAGCCTACAGTAATTAGCCAGGCCTACTCAGTCCAAACAACACCACATACGCCTATATATAGAGCAACGAGGAAGACAGGTTAGGAAATATTACTGTTAAGTTTCAATTTTAGTCCTCATTAAAACTAATAAAGGACTGTAGTCCTTCGCCGAGAGCTCACTATATGCAGTCCTTACAACGCCCTATGAAAATAGCGGGGAGTTGGGGGGGGGGGGGTGGTCGGCCGTGTATTAGGAGCCATCAACGGCCGGCTTTACATGTTTCTTTGCTGAGGACTAGGCAAGTTCAATTTTTACTACAGCTGTATCAATGTTTTTTAAGTGACTAATTATATCCCCAGTAGTCTCAGTATAGTCCTAAACGCATGTCTATTTGAATTTTTTCACCTCATGCAATTTGAACGCCTTCCATTCTTTCGCAGACTCAAAGTCATTAGGATTTTGCGTCAGTTGAGAGTTGCTCTTAAACACGTTATTAGTTTTCCTTGTAGCAAAAATGGTGGCCGATTGATGTGACCAGTTGAGCTCCACATTCCAATTTGCGTGTATATATACAAGCCCGCCCGTAATTCGTTCACTATGATTGCGGTGTGGAAGAATGTAAAATTGCTTTTTACGAAAACCTCAAAAAGAATTTTAAAATAAGCTTCCGACTTCTCAAGTCAAACAAGGAAAACTGTCACAATTTTTTAGCCCCCCTCCCATTTTACAATTTACCAGCCGTGACCGAAAGGCTATTGAAGAAACTTGAGAGGAAACTGTCCTAGCTGTGTCAGTTATGGAGGTCTAGCTATGTGCTGCACGCACAGGTCAAAGTGCTGACTGTTTTATGTGCCCTTGAGAATTTTCGAACGTACGAAAAAAATGGAAAAAAAAAGTGACAACAATACGCTACCGTATTTTTTTTTTTTTTTTTGCTTTATACTGTGGAATAAATAATCTGTGTGTCTGTGGCTAGATCAACAGGTTATTTCATTTTTGGGTTGTCACCTAAAATAGTCTCCTTGTACAAACTAGGGAGTAAAAAAACACAGTCATGAAACCACACTCCCAGGGAAAAAAATTCTGCTTAGGTTATATGCTGTTTCTTCCTCAACAGATGATAAATCCGAACTAGATCAGATGATAACAGACATAGTTAAAAGTTCAAAGGAAAACCAACCTAAGGCGATGGCCGATTTAGGTCGTGGCAAAAGGTTAAAGAAAAGGAAATATCCTTCAGATGCTGTGAGTAGCCTATAATTATATTGGAATAAATATTTCTGAAGCATTTTAATGATTTCACTGCTAACTTTTCATACTCCTATTAGTAGGAGAAGTTTACTAAACTTTTACAAAAGCCTCCACCCACCCTTAGATAAAAAAGGAAACAGTTATATGAAAGCCTGTTGATAGTATGTAACAAAATTTTTCCAACTTGTCTTATCACTCTTATGTACGAAAAGCTTTTGATTGAACTAAACGTACAAAAAATTTTCGCACATTCAGAAAATTTATGAAAGGTTTGAAAAAGTTGTAACAAGACAGCAGCATTTTTTGTACACATGTTGTAGCTTAATTTGTGATGTCTTCTATGATTGATCCTATTTGATGGACCTCATGCCAGAACTTCACCGAAGTGACACCAGAGCAATCCTTGTATGATGTTATGCCATTTTGATGACCCAGCATACTTCTTTTCAAATTTCAGCCATATGTAAAAACAATGCTTTTTGAAATTTCTTATTTTGAGAAAATGAATATGCAAAAAAAATTTGAACTGAATTTCAGGATGGCCAGGGAGTTGCAACAGAAGGCTCTGCAAAAAAGATTAATGCAGCAGCAGGACCATCATACCAACAGTTGATGGGTGAAATTTTGGAAAAAGAAAGCTTGGAAACGACTTATAACCAGGTATAGACATTTATGGTAGAATGCCTTCTTTCTAGTGATGATGTCTCTACAGTATAAATTGGTATAATCTTTGCTAAATTTTCAAATTTCAATAAAACACAAACAGTTTGAACATTAATCAGATTTACTGATGTACATTTCAAATAAGAAAAGAAATAGAAGAAATAGGTTACTGTACACAATAATGTGCAAATGAATTTTTCCT
The DNA here is from genome assembly GCA_029531755.1 of Holothuria leucospilota. Lineage (NCBI taxonomy): Eukaryota > Metazoa > Echinodermata > Holothuroidea > Aspidochirotida > Holothuriidae > Holothuria > Holothuria leucospilota. The sequence goes on along the minus strand of JAIZAY010000468.1, from coordinate 18,495 downwards.
AATTAACAGGATGAAGTCATCAAAAATCTTCAAGATGAAATCACAGCACTGAAGGAAGAAAAGAAACAACTTCGAGCCGAGAACAAAAATTTGAGAAAAAGTATCAGACTGATAACCAGTGAGTGTTCACAAGTATTTTCTCTCTTGCCCTAAATTGCAGCTCAGCTGTTCTGTGCATGTTCGTATAAAGCATTCTGAGTTGTTATGGTAAGCTATTATTTTGAAACTATGATGCATTTGTCAGTCCTGGCATTGGTACAAAGCAAAAATGCCTCTACTTGTTCATATTATTGTAGCTGTTCATTGTACAGTATCATGTCCACTTGTTGGTATTTTGGACATATACGCTTTACACCCATTTCTTGTAATGAAATAACACTTAAAAAACAAATTGACCTGTGTCGAAATATTCCTGAATGAAAACTACATGGTGTATTATGTATTCAGTGATGTCAGTGGGAACATACATAAAACCCTAGTCTTAATGTCAGTGCAACTTAAGCAGATAAAGCTGAAGGCTAACCAACGCTGTTGAGTCACTTGAAATTTAGTTGAATCTAAAAGTTGAGTCCACACGCTATTTTGGTCTCAGTACACTAACACACATAAGTTAATAGGCCTAGTAGGCCTACTTACAAATTTGAGCATGTGCTTGTATTGTTATATGTGCCCATATGCAAAAAAAAAAAGTTTCTGTCAGGCGGTTTACGTCGCTTATGACTTACAGATAGGCCCCCAGATGTAACAACCTTCACAACGGTAACGGTATGCGACATTCGCATACAAACTTAGGCCTAACGTTATAGGCCTAAAGTTCTGAGCAGCAGCGTACATGACGTAGCGTAGGCCTACAAGATGACTGGGTTTTGCGGAAAAGACAATCACAAACAACTTACCCTGACAAAGAAAGAACCAATTGCACCCTTTGTATTTATCCAGAAATTGGCTGTATTAATCCCAAAATTTGGTGAGGGACCCTTTGAGCCTGGAGTGAATAATAACTGCCAGACCATTCACTAACAATGACTCATGCATACATGCGATACGTGCATATATGTGCTCACAGCGTATATATTCACGTCAGCGTCAGTTCTCGCATTAATGTATACATGCAGCTATGTTTCACGTTACACGTGTTGCATGATAATAGTCCACTCCATTTAATTCCCACTTGAAGGGAATTCCCCGGAATTCCCCGTCCGCTTTACATGTTGCCCTGCAAATTTGATGCCCTTAGTTTTTATTGGGGGGAGGGGGAGGGCAGTTTCTTTGCTGAAAAAGATGTGTTCTTGTGAGGTTTGTGGTGAAATGTGGTGTCATATCTAAAAGAAGCTGAAAAAGCCTAAAGATCTGACACAAGCATATGCCAAAACTAACCACAAAATGTTTACAGGACCTGCTCAAGGACGAAAACCCTTTATTTTTTTTTCATTAAAAAATTTGCTGTAATATTCCTTAAAATTTGCCCATACTTCAAATATAATATAAATATTATTCTTGTTATCGATATCTTTAGGTAGAAACTCCTGGAGAAGCACAGTAACAAAAGTTGAAAGCTGTTAACGAATTCTCAATTAAATGACTGGCTTTGTGATTGGCATATAGGTTTGTTGTGTATCTGAAAGTGTCTCGATGCAGAGCATGAATGCAGGTCTTGTCACGGTTTGGACTTCATCTCATGACAGGCCCGTAGTCAAGGGGAGCGAGGCCCTCCTTGGAAAATTTTTCGCCCCCCTAGAAGATCAAAAAATACCATTGCCGTAACGCATTTTAGTATGTTTCACCCCCAAAAAAAGCTTTTTCGCCCCCCCCCCCCTTCAGCAACTTGTCTGGCTATGGGCCTGTCTCATGACCATTTTTAAGGTAATAATACATGCAACTATTCTGATCACAACACTTTTCCGAAAAAAGAAGTATATCTCCAACCTCTTCTGAAGGGGCCTCGTTTCGATCGATATGGGATCATTCAATCTAATTTGTGGCATGATGTGCAAGGTTGAAAGTACGTATTTGCCGTTACACATTTTTCAAAAATTTTTACCGAGCGCTTCGCGTGCAGCCAATATTGGTGTCATGGTGATTGTTAATACACTTACGACGAAAAAGCATTCTGGAATGTGCTTGTTGTTTGTCCGTCACACCTTTGGCTACACCTATAAGGGAGGTCTTATATCACCTCCCTGCACCTATACCCTCCCTCCCATTCCCCATTGCTGGAAGCTGTTCGTCTGGATTTTCGTTCAAACTTAGTAACAATACGATGGTTGTAAGTGCTCGGCATGATACTTTATAGTATCATTTGGATGTCAGGTAATAAGCATCATGTCATTGCCCCATTTTATATAATTCATCCAGAGCTTTCAGAAGGTCCTATGCCAGTGTCTGCCAGCTTTTGATACCCTTTTATAATGCACAATAAAGCAAAGGAAAATTTTCGTAATAGTCCAAGAATGTTTCTGTGGACTCCACGCACGTATTTTGCGTAAAAACTTTCCCTGAATAGAGGGCAGTAAAAGAGCCAAAGGGGGGCTTCAGGAGGTTTGTTGGCAACATACCCTTCTTTGAGACAGCATACTCTCCTCTTTCACCCAACCAAAAATTAAAATTCTCTAAATTATGGACATTTTCCAGCCATGTATGATCAGTTCCAAGAATATTCCAAAGATGGCACCATTTTGCATCAAAGCAAGCTTAAATTAACAAAAATTTCTCAACGGGGAGGGGGATCCCCTTAGACCTCCCCCAGGATGGCACCTTTATGTATCACAAAGGAAGGATCACATACTCCTGTATACAATCGCAGGGGTGCATAGAAAAGTTGTCTGGGAATTGGTTGGTGAGACTGAGTCGGGCAAAAAATATTCATCTAGTCAGCGTTCATATAAAAATTAGTGTTTTCTTCTGCTTTTGAAGATTTACCAGAACTGCTGGCAGGAGTCTCTAGTATGATGGAGAAGATCCAATCTTTTCAGTGGCCAACATCCTCAGAAGAAACAGCCACAAAATCACAAAAGGTAGTAATTTGGGGACATAATTCATTTTCATGACTTTCACAAGAGTACAAAACATTCTCTAACTTCAATCCTAGCTTTCTGGAGGTATGTTGAGAAAATGTAAAAATGATCGTCTGCCTTAACAGGATAGGAAAAAAATCGCTAAATAATGAAGATTTCTGAAATATAATTAAATTCGATGCTTTCACGTAGCGGGGCTGTTAACCTTTAGTGAATGGTGAGAGTGAGATACCCTGGGAGACTACTGTCATGGAAAGTGACCATCGGTTCACCCGCCAAGGGGACTTTTGGCCAAAAATACCCTAGATTGCAGGAAATGACACTTCCTGTGCCTCATTACTGCATGCCCATAGCTGCCAGTTTTCAGATGTTCCTGGAAGATTTTAAGGGGAAATTTTGTCACATTATAAATAGGCCTACGAAAAATTGATAGTGTATCATCGTGAAATAACAACTGATCCAAAATCATGAAAAGCATATTTTTGCCCACAAGGTCAAAAACTGATTTTCAAATGTGCCCCAGCCTTTGTTACAGTAACATTAATCCTTGCTGTACAGTATGTAGATTGGATCTACAGTGGGATGGCTGACTGGACATAAGATATAAAGATATATTTAGAGCATACAGAAACTGAGGATACTCTGTACATTAAAAGTGTTTCATGATGCTTTCATATGTCAGCATATTTAATATGCTATAATATAGGCCTCATATGCTATCTGTAAGGTGTAATTCTGTTACCAAAAATGTAATTCCCTTACCATAAAAAATGAAGGGAAAAAATGTTCCAACTTTGTTTCCCTTACTAGAGCTCTTAGGTTATGTTGTTCAATTAGAAAATTTGGAATAAGAAAAAATCCCACAAAAAATGAGCGAAAGACTCAACTTTTTCATGTTTTTACCATATTAAAGTTATATGCCTAATTTATTGATATTTTATCATTTCTACCCCATTCTGTGAGGTAAAAATTTAACCCAGTCAAATATGCTCTTAGATTGATTATTGGGATGTTTATTACTGGTGCATGTATGAATTGATGATAATTATTCAGTCAATGCGCTCATGTTTCACCTGAGGAATATATTTTATCCACAAATAATGCTACTTTACAAAATTTAACATAGATTAAGCAAATTTTTGCCACCACAGCAGAGCTGGATTCTCCAGAAATTTTGATTCAGAATCAGGTCAAATTTTACCTCTGAGTTCTTTTTAAAATTTTCCCTTTTGGTTTCGATGATAAGAGAAACCTATGCATTCATGATGACGTGTGTATGTATGTGGGTGTATGTGGGTGTGTGTATGTGTGTGTTTGTGACACTTTGCTCGTTAACACGATATCTCAAGAAGGGAAACTCTGACAGTTCTCAAACTTGGTACATAAATGCCCCGTATTGAGAGGAAGAACCATATTGTTTTTGGTAGGGGTCAAACTCTGAAAACCTTGTTAACACGATATCTCGATGTTGGAAGCTTGGAGAAATTTCATACTTTGTATGTAGATGCAGTGTAGTAAGAGGAAGAATCCTGTCATTTTTGGTGGGGTTCAAAGGTCATCTGGGGTCACTGGGGTCAAACCCTGAAAACCTTGTTAACACGATATCTCGATGTAGGAAGCTTGGATAAATTTTATACTTTGTATGTAGATGCCTTATAGTGAGAGGAAGAATCCAATCATTTTTGGTGGGGTTCAAAGGTCATCTGGGGTCACTGGGGCTCAAACCTTAAAACCTTGTTAATACGATATCTCAAGGTAGGAAGCTTGGATAAGTTTCATACTTTGTATGTAGATGCCTTATAGTAAGAGAAAGAATCTGATCATTTTGGTGGAGGTCAAAGGTCATTTGGGTTCACTGGGGGTTAAACTCTGAAAATCTTGTTAACACGATATCTCCTCTATATATGGACGTAGTTTAGTCTGGAAAACAATTGTTTCATTTCAAGCTGTACCCAAAGAGTATTTACTGAGAAACTTACTTTGGCCGTGTCATACCCACTTTAAAGAAATCTCGGAGTTATGTTAGTCTAATTTTTTCCGCGCGCTACACACCAGATGATGATGGCGCTACGCTTAGATAATACATCATTACTTCAAGATAATAATCTGTCGGAAATTTTTTGCTTTTGCCCCCTCCCCCCACAAAAATTATCTAGCTACGCCACTGCTTTATATCGCAGAAATGGAGCAAGCTATGAAAATGGTAGTTGGATGATTAAGATTCATTTTTCAATGTCAACAGTGTATACTCTTTAAATTCTAGACTTAAGGTACACTTATATTTAAAAGAGTCCAAAATTGCTTACTTGTTCAAAGCACTTGTTGAAAGTTCTAGCCCCTTAAAGCTCATTTGTCTTATAATTGCGACTTGTATTGCAAATAAACAGATGTACATACAATGTTTTATCCATCCTGACAGGAAACTGAAACACACAGCGAGAAGGTTGCACGACTTGTAAAGCGTTGCAATACACTAGAACCAGCCAAGCTGGTAAATGATCTTCTAACTGGCCTGTATGATGAAGAATATCTTTCAAGCCACACAATAACCGGCACAGTGCTGAAAGAAAACCAAGGAGTTCAAAAGGAAGGGATGGACCCACTGATGGTTAATGAAATCATTAGTAAGCAAAACCATTCTGTTCAGGCATGCTCTGCACGTAGTAGTCTACTAACATCATGTTTTTAGAGTATGTGTATTCAGAGTCCTAGAAAGCTGTTCAGTGCTGGGGGCTGAACCTTGTTTCTGATCGCCGTCCTGGGGGAGGGATCTAAGGAGGGTTTTCGCCCTTTGGAAAACTTTTGGATATTTGAGGGTCCTTAGATGCAATTTGGTGCATCATTTTGGACAAATTTTAAGATAAATTACTGCAAATTTTTGACAGATAAGGGATTTTTATCCTTGGAACGTGGGGGGCTGAAGCATACTTCCACTCCCCACAAATTTCACTGGGGATGGTGCCCCCAGCCCCGCTTCCTTCACCCTTGTGTATTGAACAGAAAGTTGTGAAAAGGCAGTCTCTCATGTACATGTATGACTATACTTCCAATTACTTGGGGAAAAGTTAATGCCTGTTTGTTAAAATGTAGCACACATTTTGTCCAAAATATTGTCTGCCTTTAGTGAGAAGACTGCACCCCCCCCCATCGGGCCTTGTATACTTATGCCTAATCTCATGAATCAGTCAGATTTCAGGACAGTCCATCTCCATATACCACCCACCAAGCATGTCTGCTACAAAGTCGCCCCCTGTGGGCTGGGGGTTGTAGAATATGCCCTCGGTATTCCCCGCCTGTCCTAAGAGGCGACTGAAGGGGAGGACTTGCACCGATTTAAACTTTACTTGACACTATATAATACATTTGTGTTGGTGTGTTGTTAAATTTCATCTAACTAACTGCTACAAAGTCAAGATTGAATTTGGGGTGTGTATATTAACTTTGTTTCAACGTATAACATAAAACACTGTGTAATTTGGGGTATTTGGGGTAACTTGCCTGTTGGTGAATGTAGGTGATGTGCTGGACAAGGTGTTAGGAACCTCTGATCTATTGGAATGTGCTATGTTTAGACATCTGTTTGTTCTGACATCTCTATATTCCAAAAAGTCTTCATTTAGGTTAGTGTTAGGATTAGGATATGTCTACAATCTACTATAAGTAATTAGCCTAACACTACCTCAATGTAGACTTGCCTGAATATATACACTATGAGATTTCAGAACAAAGAGACATCAGAACAGAGAACAGCCCCTGGTAGGAAGCACTCTATCCCACAAGCCAAAGATGGGACAATCCTGTCCCTTCATTGTGATCAGTAATTTGGCATTTGCCCTGGTCGCTAGTAGGCCTTCTATATCTTTGCTGGCCCAAGTTTTCCTAAACTCTGTTTTTGTTCTCTCCTTTTTCAGGCACAGTGGCAGCCTTTTTTCCAGAGAAAAAGCCAGCAGAAATAAAATATTTCATGAGGCAGAAGCTGGCAAATTCTGCAAAAACCTCAAGAAGAAAACAATTAAATGCAAAAAAAATTAAATGAAATCCATCAAAGTTCTCTGTGCAATCAAGAGGACTAATTAAATCTTTCATTAATTGACATTTCTTTCTGTTATGATTTTTTTCTTATAAAAACTGGTTTACTTGTGATTTATACTGATAATTATATGTATATTAAAAGTAATTTATATCATCATTTTTTAAATGATTTCTTTTAAGGACGATTTAATAAACATAAACATAAACATTTATCATATTCCTTTGTAATCGTGTGTACTTTCTGTTCTAATAATAATTCTATTGCTTTCTGAAGAGTGACATAATAAACAAATTAAAATGAAATGCAGTTGTCTGTGTACCTTTTTGTGTGTTTTGAAATCATTTACCCCTTGAACAGGTGTTTACAAACAGAAAGGGAGGAGTTGATGGTATGCATGGGCCATGTGCTTTGTGTAAAAATGTCTGAATATTTAAGGTGCAAAATAATGTTCCCAGACTGCACACAATAGCGTACCCTCTGTGTGCACACTTTGTTGCTGTTTAACCCAAATTTTAGCCAGGTAAATTGTAGTAAATCTGTGGTACAATTTGGGTATTTATGTTGTAAAAGTGGTGAAAAGCATTGTAAAATGAGTCCTTTGCAATATTAAGACTATGGTAAATCTGTGGTAAAGCATGGTAAATTTGTGGTGAAATGGTAGTAAATGTGTGGTAAAATACTGTAAATGTACCATGGTAAACCGCAGTTTACCATGACCATAGGGCCAAAATACCATACCATGCAATATTAAGACTATAGTAAATTTGTGGTAAAGTGTGGTAAATCTGTGGTAAAATGGTAGTAAAAGTGTGGTAAAATACTATAAATTTACCATGGTAAACCGCAGTTTACCATGTCCATAGGGCCAAAATACCATGGTATACCATGGTACAATACCACACTTTTACCACGGTAAAAGTGTGGTAAAAGTGTGGTACTGTACCATGGTAAAAGTGTGGTACATTTTCAGCTGGGCGTACAATACAACATCATAAGGGGTGCCTGTGATGTAGCCTAGCCTGCACCATTACCATCTAAAAAGTGAAGTGATTGCCAAATTTGCCCTTTTTAGCAATGTTCCAAAATTTCCATAAGCAACAGCCTCACATGCCCAACATTGTCTCAGCACACATTGTACAGTATGTTAGTCTGCAAATAACATGCCATATTTAATTTACAGTAGCACTAGGCCTAACTTTACTGCTGGTCTTACTGTTGGTCTTACTCTTACTGTTGGCCATAGGTCTGCCTTGGCCTTAGGCTACCCTAGGACTCTTAGTACTAATATTGTGGAATATAGGCCTAGGCCTAACTGTTATAGCCTATGCTTACAGTAGATGTTTACCTTACATTTTCACTCTTTCTGTTCGTTATAATCCACATGCTTCTCCTCAATGCAGCTTCAAACTTAATCTTAATAGGAAAGTATCACCATTCACAAGTCAAATATGAAGGAAGCTTACAGTTACAGTAGCTTCCCTGGGTTATTGCAGTACAATAATGCTGGAGCTGAGTGAATTACTTGTTGAAGCATACATGGAGAGTTGTGCATCCCGTGGCAGCTGGACAAAAATCCTAATGAAAATAGCAATCAGCATTTCCACAATCCAAAAACTAAATTCCCAAGGAATGGCAAATTTCCTTTTACTTAGTGGACCACTAAAAGTATTCTCCACATTGGGCCCATTCTATGGCCTAGCTATATCTCGTTCAATGGTATCACCAGGATTTCAAAGGTGGGGGGAGGGGGGGGGGATTGTGGGCAAAAAAAAAATGTGGGGAGGGAAAAATTTTCATGTGTAGTGTGAATGCAAACATGAAGGGGGAGACTTGCAGGTGGGGTCCTGGGACCAACCTTTGGCCTGCCTTAGGGCCTGGTGGGGTCCAGCGGTAGCCCCGGTGGGGGACGGTCTAGGAGGAAAAGCCCAGGGAACCTCTTAGATCTTAGCACATATCTCTTAGTGAAAAATGAAGTCTCAGGAAAGGTATATATTTTTCTTTAGAAGATGTTGTGGGCCCTGTTGGGTTCCATGGGGAAAAGCCCTGGTGGGGGTCCAGATCAAGGGCATGCTCCCCAAAGGACTGATGTTAGCATATTTCTGGGTGAAAATTAAGTCTCATCATTCTGTACATCTTTTTGCTTTAATTCACTGATGTTTGTCACGTATGTCAGTGTATTCCCCTGCTGCATGCATGATGGCCCCATAGGGTTAAACCTCTGGTGGAACTCCAGGTGGGGCAAAGTCCCCAGAAACTCTGAGGTTTAAGTATACAGTAGGCCTATCTGGATGAAAAATACAGTCTCAGGATAGGTAGCCTATTTTTTGCTTTAGCAGAGGGGTCCAGGGTCCTGCTTTTAGACCAACACTGCAGTGTCTGGCTCCAAGGGGCTAAGAACTGGTTGGGGTCCAGGGGGGCCAATCCCCTGAGGCTCTAGCATAGCAGAGGTTTTAGCATATCTCTGGGTGAAAATTAAGTCTCAGGACAGACCTAGCCTGGTTCAGGAGCTGAGTGGGAGGCATTTGTGGGGAGCAAAGCAAGTTCTGATTGAGGGGAAAATATCCTCCCCCCCCCCCCCCATGCCTACTGAGGATGCCACTGATCTTGTTGCTTTGAGACACATTCCCTGCGGCATTTTCTTGGGCAAAAAGGGAAAAGGGCATGTGGCTAACACCAGCATATACCGGTCATCTCTGGTGTCAGTGGTGTGTGATATATACCCAGGGTTGTTCCAGTTACTGAATAATAGTAACTAGTTATAGTTACAGTTAATTCACAAAAAATGTAACTTGTTACAGTTACAAGTTACAAATCTGAAAATGTAACTAGTTACAGTTACTTTTATGGCCATTGTAACTAGTTAATTTTGAAATGTAACTAATTACTTAACACACTATAGCTACAGTGAGTAGATGAAAAATAAAATGAGTTTAAATGTTGTCTCTTTTTGGCTTTCTTTATTTGTGATGTCTTTCAAAGGAACACTGGATACTGTTCAATGTTTACAAGTAAGTAATTAAACCTTTGTTTACTTTCAGCAGCAGTTGTCTTTCAAAGTTAGCATCAGATATGTTTGCACGATTTGGGACAAATATTTGACCACCAATACTGAAAAGTCTCTCTACTGCAGCACTTGCAGGAAGTGCTGTGTTGTATTTAATAAACAGTGGCTTCAAGAACCTCTGGTCAAGCATAGATGCAGTGCTGGTTGGCTCCTGTGCAATGAATCTGTCGGCTTCATTGATGCTGGTGGTCTTTCCCACAGTAGCCAAAGAGTCAAAAAAACCTTTCTCATCATTGTCCTCCTCACTGCTGCGATGTTCACTTTCATCACTGCTTCCTTCTGATTGTGAGCTTGTTTACGAGTTCCTTAAATAAGGTCACTGCCTTCTGCTTGTCTTCGGTGCACTTATCCAAGATAATTTGAATCTTGGGTGAAGTATGCTTGCCAGAATGTAGTCATTATCCTGAAAAAGTCTTCCAAAGCGTTTAGAGATTCCAGCTAGTAATGCATCTACCAGAGACACACAGTACCTCAAATTTCCTGATATTTTTCTTGTCATGCAATTTTTTCTCTCAGGCATGTAATTGTTGGGAGGAGGAACCCCAAGCTTGCAAGTCTGCTCCCCTTGCAAAATGTCTAGTGCTTGGCATACAGGTTTCATGACCTGTTTAAAGAAATGGAAGTCATTGAATCATAGCAACTGTGCTTTAACTTGAAAATTTCTGCTCTTATTAGCAAAGCACTTTATTAGACTTGGTAAATAAAAATGTCTTGAGTAAACCTCTACCAAGGAACATGACATGCTTTCCATTTTGTGATCAACCTTGTCTATTTTTGAGTAACTTCTTGAAGCTTCCCTTAGTTACTAGGGCTTGATTTTCTCCAGAAACTTGTCACTTGTTTTTAAACTCCATTTTTGAAGTACTCTACTACCATCAATTTACTAAGTTATTGCAGTCTTTGCATAAATTAACACCCCAATTAATTCCCCCACCCACCAGTGCTTCTGGGTTAAATGATATAAACTCTGAAGAAGAAATTTGAAAAAATTATCCATAGGAGATGTAGTGCACAATATGAAAGGAATAAGGGTATACCTCATATTCCCAACTGAACACTTTCTTGAAATTAACTAAGGTGCTTTAAGGAAGTATAATCAGTCACCCAATTTTATTTGACACATGAATGTTGTTACAAATTTTCTATTTCTGCTGCAAGTATCTTTCATAATATTTCAGAACATAAAGGCGGTATTCTCAAAAGTAAACAAAATGCATAAATTAAAAATTCGGTTCTAAAATTGTTGTAACATGACTTTAAAGAGCCATCATGAATTAGGATACCCAGGCATACTAATTCAAGTTGAGGTGTACGAGCAAAACAATTATCTTTGGTGTGTGTACGAGGAAGTAGAGTAAGCATTCTGGTGATACTGTCACTTAATTCTGGTGTATAGTTCTCAAGATACCAGCTAATGAAGTAACATCACTAGTGACAGAAAGTGAGCTTGAATCAAGCAGGGGTTATATCATCTCTTTACACTGTTGAGCAATGCATTGATTTTATTTATTTATTCTGTTGTATTTACCTTGAAGTTGTGTGAAATATGTGCTCTACATGAGAAATTCAAAGTTTGCAAATTCCCATGCTTCTCAAGCATTCACATCATGATAACATAAGATTATGAAGGAGAAAATAAAAGAAAACCAAAGAGAGCTCATTAAAGTTATGATGTCACATGTGCTTGGTACAAGTTCACTTTGGGTTGAAATGTGGACAATTTCATCCACTGATATCTTAAGAACAACAAATTAGATTTCAATAAAAATTTCACCAGAATGCTCACAGTAAGTACTCCATAATATATGAAAACTCCATTTAAAACCAACACCTTTCTTTTTCTGTAGTGTGATCCCAACCTCTTATCCTATCCCTGTTATAACTGGAATCCTTAAAATACTCTGGATGAAATAATTACTTTTCTTTCCTTCCAGAAACTTATTCAGAAATTCTCACCTCACAAAATTCTTTAATGAAGGTCATTTCAGTCTGACGAAATGATGGCATTTCCAAAGTGTCGCAGAGAGCATCAAAAATACCCTCTTGTTTCTCTTCCAGTGAGGTGATGCACTCCAATGCTTGGTAGACAGAATTCCATCGTGTTGAATTTGGCACAACAAGAAGTCTCCCCAGTTTTTCTTTAACTGTATCTGAAGCAAGAGAACTTCTGCTCTGCTTGTTGAAAATGGCTTGACATTTTCCAAAAGCCGCCCTTGATACTGCTTTGAACGTCTTATCACTCTCGGCTGCTTCAACATCCTTGCTTGCAATGAGGTTTAAAGTGTGGCAAGCACACCTATGATGATGAGGCAAATGGTACATGACTTCAGATTCTTCAGCTTGGTCAAGGAAACTGGCCACCTCTGTGAAATCCATGGGTATATCATCTTCAGAGGAGTCTGTGTCTATGTCAACATGCTGACCACCAAACAACCTAAAGACAAAAAAAAGTGAAAGAACTATCCTTTATTCATTCATTTCTTCCGTACAAACATATATCAGAAATAAAATTGAGACTTGACCTAGAAAAATACTTGTTTAATCAGCTAGTGCACAGGAAAAGGGAGTACAACACAGTACCTAAAAAAGAAGATTAAGAGAGAAAAAAAGAAACTCACAATAGAATCTAATCACTAGAATAAGAATACTTAAGTGATGTTAGTTTTTTAACTCCCGAAAGCAACCTAAAATGGCAAAACATTGTTACCTGAAAGCTTTGCAAAAGTTGCTGCCATTGTCTGTGACTGTCCTTTCCACTTTATTTTGGATCTTAAATTCTTTGTGAATATCTTCAAGAGTTGAAGCAAGTAGTTTGTATGTATGGCTGCCCTTTAGTCTTCTGCAAGCAATGGCTGCAGAATGCCGCTGGAGGGTTTCTGCATCTATCCAGTGACAGGTAACTCCCAAGTAACTTCTGCAAAATGAGAAAGATTTTTCAGTGATGTAAGACAGCCTAAAACATTTCAGAAGTGCATTTAAGTAGCATTACCTTTGCAGAAACAAATACACTTAGTAACTTAAAATTGGTGGGATCTTGTAGCAGTATGAACTGATCGTTTGAACTGTAGAATCCACTGGAAATCACCTGTGGTAAAATGCTTGGCACAAATCATTGAAAAGACTTTTAGGAGTCTTTCTTTACTGATCAAAGTTGAACTATAAAGTGTCTACTGCCTTCCCAAACTTATGCCTACAACTCACCTTCTCCCCACCCAAGATAAGTGTAATTTATTCAGGAAGAAACTATTTCACATACACATACATCTGCTAATGTAAAAGAGTATGTACAATGACGTAAGGCCAAGGGTAACGGCCAAGGGTAACTTTCACTTCACACTTCAGAATTTCCATGAAAAAGGAATACGGGAAGATCTGGTTTGGGGCTAGTAAAGAATAAACATGCTTACAAAATATTAATCAGTGTTATAAAATTAATAATATGTAAAGAACTTTAAAATTAAATATGTGAAACACTTATGGAGGGGAAAATAGGTTACCTATTTCTTGCAGTCCAGGCATCAGCAGTGGTACAAACATATGTCACGTTCGACATCTTGTTAATCAAGGCAGTCTTCATCTTTTGGTAATTTTCTTCTATTGTTCTCATAACACTTTTTCTTCCAATCACACTTCTCTCTGGTTGTAGCCCTTTGATGAGATTTTGAAATGAAGGCTTTTCCACCAATGAAAAAGGCTGCAAGTCATTGATGATGAAATCAACTACTAGCCTGTCAACTGTTGCCTGTGGTACAGAAGCAGACTTCTTTTGAAAACTGCCTGATATCCTGTTGATTCAGTGGCTTTTCAGATATTGGGGAGGTTTTCTGTCCTCTTACAGTTTTTCAGGTCTTTGTTTCAAGCTTTCAACTTGTCCTGGATGAACTCTCTGAAAGTGGACAAAACAAGAAACACTAAAACTACTAAAGGAACCATGAAATTTGCAGACACAGTTAAAAGTAATTTTTTCCATAAAATGATAACTTATTATAGCTCCTAAAACAGGTTTATGAATTATTACACAGCTGTGACCTCATTCCATATTAACTTGAAACATTTCCTGTGTAAGTAATCTCATACAAAATCATTTTTATTTATTAATTTTTTTGGGGGGTGGGGGTGACTTTCCTGTGGATGGTCTCTCATCTGGCCTTGGGAAACAAAAACCTTGATATAAACAAGCACTAAATTTTGGTCAATATATAATAATTAACTTACAAAGCAAAACACCATTCCACATAGGCTAACTTTTACTGCATCAGTCAAATCAAAGCCTAATGTTTGTGAGGGAGAGACCTGGGAGACAGCACAACATGACAACATATTGAGTTCTTTTATAACATCAAACACTCCATTCTACGGTATGGTGAGTCATTTATTATAGTTACTACTACAGGGTTTGAACTGAGGTAGCTTAAAGTAGTCGAGGAAGCCGTAATGTAGACCAGTCCTCAATTTTACCTTTTCACGGGTTGTCTAACGTCAATATTTCATTGAGGAATACACAAACCTACCTAGCCTAGGCTAAGGCCATCTTCAATGGATAGGCTACAAAGTCTGAATCTTCACTTTATACGCTACATGGAGACCCCTTCTTTTTTGCAGGCAGGCTAGGGCCTATCCCAATCATAAAAAATGTAGGCCTAGGGCCAGCCTAACGATATCGGTTTGTGCACGACAATTGGGGGTGCACGAAAATAGGATAATGCAGTAGGCCTATAGGTTAGTCTACCAATCAATGCCGAAATAGTGTCAGTGGGCTACGCGTACGGTACATATTCCGTCGTGGCGCATGGTGCATGGGATAAGAACCAGGTATCACTGGATATATGCCAATGTTTGTCCGGGCGATCGTATAGATACAGCATAGCCTATGCTATTTCTATTTCAGTCATAATACGGACTGCATAGCCGAGGTTAGGCGCCGGGTCCGACATTACCTTTATGTGTGTTGTCAAGTTGCTAGGTGAAGATGATGATGCCGAAATCAATTTGACGACTGGTAGGCAAAGCTTGCACTGAAACTTTTGTTTGTCATCTTCTTGCCTCTTAAAAAACACTGGAAAGTAATTTTTAAAAACCTGGCCATGGCTGCAGGTCTGTGTCAGCATTACCTTCCATAGCGGAATGTTTCTATAATTTTACGAACTAACGTTAGACCCAACTCAAGTTGTTCTTCCGCGATTTCGTGAAGACACATAACAGCGCGCCTAGGCTATATAGCTAGCTAGCCGCGGCCAAGGTACGGTACTGTGCGGGGCATGCAGTTGCTGTTATGCTTCCGCTGGGCGTATAATCGGTATGTGCGCACAATGCTAATATGACATGACTTAGTACATGAGCAGTTACGTATGTAAATACGGTCGCAAGTTCTAATATACCTGCTCTGTGGTCGAAAACATATACACGTACGTCGTGCGTTTTCCAAAACTCACTCGTGTAGAGTCTAGTGATTGAACTGTATGAACATCATAGTTGATGGGGGCCGAAGTTTTCACGCACGATACTGCGCAAGTACACTCCGGCCTGAGTATGAGGTTGAGGTAGTTTGTTGCGGATGGGCTTCAGTTATAGGGTCACGCGTCACTGAAATTTTTACTTTCAAGAAAATAAAATACCACAACGGCCGGTTCGTATTGTTTTGTTTTCATTGATTGTTGATTAACCTCTTTTAACTAAAAGGTCCAGAAAAGCATAATATTATGTCCCCCTCCGCCATCCCTGTAACGGAAATGTAACGACAAGGAACAAATGCCGATGGTTGCCGTTACAGTTAAGTTACCGCCGAAAAGTAACTCGTTAATTTCTCCGTTACACATTGACAAAAATAACTCGTTACATGACTCCGTTACACAAAATGTAACTCGTTACAGTAACGGCGTTACTTGTAACTCGTTACTTCCCAACCCTGTATATACCCACCCCTCACTGACATGGCTGGGGAGTGGTCCAGGCAGTGTGTGGCACTATAGGCCTAGCTGGAGCACTAGCTTTAGGGTTTTGAGGTTTCAGTGGTCTGCCTTTTGTCCCCAAACAGGTACATAGGCCTAAAGTCCACAGAAATTCTCAGAAATTTTGTCATTTATCTCCATGTGAAAATTAAGTCTCAGGATAGGAAGCTTGGGGCTAGATTTGTTATCAGATAGTGGAGGACAATTAAGACAGTCAGCCTGTCAATCGGCCAATCAGCACCTGCAAAGGGATGGAGTCCAGAGATGTGCCTTAGGGCCAGTTTTGGCGGAACCAGAGGTGCATGCATGGGGGGCTTCAGCCCCCCCCAAAGTTGGGGTGGCTGCCCCCGGCCCCCCCCCCCGCTGGGTTGGCCCCCTCCAATATTTGCCAAGTACTACAAGAACGTGTGGCGGGCCTCGACACTTAGAACCAATTTCAAAGTACCGGTTGTGCTG
This sequence comes from Holothuria leucospilota, assembly GCA_029531755.1. Classification (NCBI taxonomy): domain Eukaryota; kingdom Metazoa; phylum Echinodermata; class Holothuroidea; order Aspidochirotida; family Holothuriidae; genus Holothuria; species Holothuria leucospilota. The sequence continues at coordinate 1,980 of JAIZAY010000468.1, read as the reverse complement.
AATAATATTCTTCATCAGTCCAATTACCCATTCCAGCTTGCTAGCTCAATGTGCCGCATTCCGGGCAAGTTTGGGCATGGTTTGTAAATCACCAAAATTTTAGTGTATATACAATCCAACCCCATAAATGTTTTCGTGGTGGGCACTCTGCTTAGATAGTTTTGCTGGCATCGCAGCCCCCCCCCACCACCCACACCCTTCCCCCCCCCCCCCCCCTCCCCCCCCTCTCTCGCCACCCCCCCCTCCCCCCCGCCCACACCACCCCCCCCCCCCCACCCACCCACCCCCCCCCCCCCCCCCCCCCCCCCCCCCCAACCCCCCACCCCCCCACCCCCCCACCCCCCCCCCCCCCCCCCCCCCCCCCCCACCACCCCCCCCAATTATTCTCTTTTCCCCCCCCCCCCCCCCCCGTTCCGCCCGTCCCCCTCCCCCCGTGCATGCTTATCTTAGGGCGGCCTGGCCACTGGGGTCCAGGAGTGAATATAATCGATCCTTAATAGAAGCTCAGTGGGGGGTTTCAATTGCCCAATTTTACATCACCAAATATTTACAACAGCAAGCCTGCCCTTTTTTCCCAATTAAATTCTTATTATTAAGGGTATTTTGTAATTTTTCCTAAACAGATCTAGCCGGAATTGCATGCTTAAGGTGTGTAGAGCTACATCTTGAGGAAGGGCTTATTTTAGTGGAGTGGCCCGGCCATGCAGAGGGACTTAGGCCCAAAATCATTCTAGGAATGGACGACTATAGTAGACTACCCAGAAACTTTTGGGCGACCGGGATAGTCACCCTATTACCAGCACCATGGCAAGTTCCATGCTTCTTAGCAAACTTGCATACTAAGCAATCTTCTCCTCATTTGAAAAATCTCCCTTTAGGGGCCCCCCCCCCCCCCCCCCCCCCCCCCTCCCCCGGCGGGGGGGAAACTGCCCCTCCTGTCCTATCACGGCCACCCCCCCCCACCCTACAGCTCCCTGTCGGGATGGAATCTAGCGCGGAGATGTAGAATATGCCCTACAGTATTTCCAGCTCGTCGATAAGAGGCCGATTAAACGGGGCAGAAATAAAGGGCCCCCCCCCCCCGGAAAGAAGAGGCTTGTACCGTACTTTGAGCTGTTTTTGAAAACCAGATTGAAACTTGAACCATACTTGAAATACCTATAATATGACGTTGTGACCCTTTTTTATCCAGTTGAGCGGAAACAACACTATATAACACACTTTGTCGTTGGTTTTCGGCTACCCTGTTTGCTAAATCTTATAAACTCTATGTATTATTGCATGACCACAGAAGTGTCGCAGGAGAATATGCTCAATAGCCCACAATAGATCGATCGGAAGCCCCCACCCCGTTACATTGTTATTACAAATCTTCTGATGGGAAATGTGTTTACGACGAAACAGCGATTCTGAACCATGGAAAACAATTTATCATTAAAAAGCAAAAAATGAGCTGCATAGTCGGAAGTAGCACACCCTCGAGGAAAATTTTCTATGTAGCATTTGTAGCGGTTTCTTGCGGCATTAATACCTCAGGCACCGTTCCCCCTCCTAAATGGAACCCCAATACAATGTTTCTTAAATTTTTGAGCAAAGGGTCTGGCTTCATGTGACTCTGGACACAGCTAGCACAATTCATTTCCAATAACCAAGTAGGACAAACTACCAGTCATTTGCGAGGAGTACTATCATTCAGTCAGGGACAGCTTCTTCTATAAGCTGGAGTTTCACTCACAATGACTAGACTGGGATTTGTCCCTCATTACAACTACCTACAGAGATGAGGGGCGCATGGACCCCGGGCCTCCCCACCAGTGCCCCCCCCCCCCCCCCCGCGCCTCCGGCGCCACACTTCGCGGGGGCTCCCCATGGGGGGCGTGCCACCCAATCGATTTTAGAATTTTCCTCCTTTTTTTGCAAAATTTTGAACAATGATCCCAAAAAACGCATTTTAAGCTATAGACTCTGTGTACTGGGGTA
>JAIZAY010000279.1:0-64621 GCA_029531755.1 Holothuria leucospilota | reverse complement strand
AAAGTTTCAAAAATGTTTTGAAACAATATTAATATAGCATTACCTGAACATTCTTCAAACAGCTGTAAAATGTTTTTTTTTTTACATTGTACAAATGTCGTACTAATTCCATTATGTTGTTGTAGGGGACCATCAGGAAAACATTTCCCCGCTTTTCTAGCGACTCAACATTTAATATAATTTTAACATTATGGTTTCACGTTTCCGCAACATTAGTGCAAAATGTTTTAAAAACATAATTGATTCATGTTGTAACAATGTTAACATCAACATTTTTCTCATATTGACTTCTAGAGTTTCAAAAATGTTTTGAAACAATATTAATATAGCATTACCTGAACATTCTTCAAACAGTTGTAAAATGTTTTTTTTTTTACATTGTACAAATGTCGTACTAATTCCCTTATGTTGTTGTAGGGGACCATCAGGAAAATATTTCTCCGCTTTTCTAGCGACTCAACATTAACTGTGATTTTAACATTATGGTTTAACGTTTCCGCAACATTAGTGCAAATGTTTTCCTTATATTGTTACAATATTAACGTGTTTACTGGGAAGAAACAGCCACAAAATCACAAAAGGTAGTAATTTGGGGACATAATTCATTTTCATGACTTTCACAAGAGTACAAAACATTCTCTAACTTCAATCCTAGCTTTCTGGAGGTATGTTGAGAAAATGTAAAAATGATCGTCTGCCTTAACAGGATTGGAAAAAATCGCTAAATAATGAAGATTTCTGAAATATAATTAAATTCGATGCTTTCACGTAGCGGGGCTGTTAACCTTTAGTGAATGGTGAGAGTGAGATACCCTGGGAGACTACTGTCATGGAAAGTGACCATCGGTTCACCCGCCAAGGGGACTTTTGGCCAAAAATACCCTAGATTGCAGGAAATGACACTTCCTGTGCCTCATTACTGCATGCCCATAGCTGCCAGTTTTCAGTTGTTCCTGGAAGATTTTAAGGGGAAAGTTTGTCACATTATAAATAGGCCTACGAAAAATTGGTAGTGTATCATCGTGAAATAACAACTGATCCAAAATCATGAAAAGCATATTTTTGCCCACAAGGTCAAAAACTGATTTTCAAATGTGCCCCAGCCTTTGTTACAGTAACATTAATCCTTGCTGTACAGTATGTAGATTGGATCTACAGTGGGATGGCTGACTGGACATAAGATATAAAGATACATTTAAAGCATACAGAAACTGAGGATACTCTGTACATTAAAAGTGTTGCATGATGCTTTCATATGTCAGCATATTTAATATGCTATATATAGGACTCATATGCTATCTGTAAGGTGTAATTCTGTTACCAAAAATGTAATTCCCTTACCATAAAAAATGAAGGGAAAAAATGTTCCAACTTTGTTTCCCTTACTAGAGCTCTTAGGTTATGTTGTTCAGTTAGAAAATTTGGAATAAGAAAAAATCCCACAAAAAATGAGCGAAAGACTCAACTTTTTCATGTTTTTACCATATTAAAGTTATATGCCTAATTTATTGATATTTTATCATTTCTACCCCATTCTGTGAGGTAAAAATTTAACCCAGTCAAATATGCTCTTAGATTGATTATTGGGATGTTTATTACTGGTGCATGTATGAATTGATGATAATTATTCAGTCAATGCGCTCATGTTTCACCTGAGGAATATATTTTATCCACAAATAATGCTACTTTACAAAATTTAACATAGATTAAGGAAATTTTTGCCACCACAGCAGAGCTGGATTCTCCAGAAAATTTTGATTCAGAATCAGGTCAAATTTTACCTCTGAGTTCTTTTTAAAATTTTCCCTTTTGGTTTCGATGATAAGAGAAACCTATGCATTCATGATGACGTGTGTATGTATGTGGGTGTATGTGTGTAAGGGTGTGTGTATGTGTGTGTTAGTGTGACACTTTGCTCGTTAACACGATATCTCAAGAAGGGAAACTCTGACAGTTCTCAAACTTGGTACATGAATGCCCCGTATTGAGAGGAAGAACCATATTGTTTTTGGTAGGGGTCAAGGTCACCTGGGGTCACTGGGGTCAAACTCTGAAAACCTTGTTAACACGATATCTCGATGTTGGAAGCTTGGATAAGTTTCATACTTTGTATGTAGATGCCTTATAGTAAGAGAAAGAACCTGATCATTTTGGTGGAGGTCAAAGGTCATTTGGGTTCACTGGGGGTTAAACTCTGAAAATCTTGTTAACACCATACCATATCTCCTCTATATATGGACGTAGTTTAGTCTGGAAAACAATTGTTTCATTTCAAGCTGTACCCAAAGAGTATTTACTGAGAAACTTACTTTGGCCGTGTCATACCCACTTTAAAGCAATCTCGGAGTTATTTTAGTCAAATTTTTTCCGCGCGCTACACGCCAGATGATGATGGTGCTACGCTTAGATAATACATCATTACTTCTAGGTAATAATCTGTCGGAAATTTTTTGCTTTTGCCCCCTCCCCCCACAAAAATTATCTAGCTACGCCACTGCTTTATATCGCAGAAATGGAGCAAGCTATGAAAATGGTAGTTAGATGATTAAGATTCATTTTTCAATGTCAACAGTGTATATTCTTTAAATTCTAGACTTAAGGTACACTTATATTTAAAAGAGTCCAAAATTGCTTACTTGTTCAAACCACTTGTTGAAAGTTCTAGCCCCTTAAAGCTCATTTGTCTTATAATTGCGACTTGTATTGCAAATAAACAGATGTACATACAATGTTTTATCCATCCTGACAGGAAACTGAAACACACAGCGAGAAGGTTGCACGACTTGTAAAGCGTTGCAATACACTTGAACCAGCCAAGCTGGTAAATGATCTCCTAACTGGCCTGTATGATGAAGAATATCTTTCAAGTCACACAATAACCGGCACAGTGCTGAAAGGAAACCAAGGAGTTCAAAAGGAAGGGATGGACCCACTGATGGTTAATGAAATCATTAGTAAGCAAAACCATTCTGTTCAGGCATGCTCTGCACGTAGTAGTCTACTAACATCATGTTTTTAGAGTATGTGTATTCAGAGTCCTAGAAAGCTGTTCAATGCTGGGGGCTGAACCTTGTTTCTGATCGCCGTCCTGGGGGAGGGATCTAAGGAGGGTTTTCCCCCTTTGGAAAACTTTTGGATATTTGAGGGTCCTTAGATGCAATTTGGTGCATCATTTTGGACTAATTTTAAGATAAATTACTGCAAATTTTTGACAGATAAGGGATTTTTATCCTTGGAACGTGGGGGGCTGAAGCATACTTCCACTCGCCACAAATTTCACTGGGGATGGTGCCCCCAGCCCCGCTTCCTTCACCCTTAAGTATTGAACAGAAAGTTGTGAAAAGGCAGTCTCTCATGTACATGTATGACTATACTTCCAATTACTTGGGAAAAAGTTAATGCCTGTTTGTTAAAATGTAGCACACATTCTGTCCAAAATATTGTCTGCCTTTAGTGAGAAGACTGCACCCCCCCCCCCCCCCATCGGGCCTTGTATACTTATGCCTAATCTCATGAATCAGTCAGATTTCAGGACAGTCCATCTCCATATACCACCCACCAAGCATGTTTGCTACAAAGTCACCCCCTGTGGGCTGGGGGTTGTAGAATATGCCCTCGGTATTCCCCGCCTGTCCTAAGAGGCGACTGAAGGGGAGGACTTGCACCGATTTAAACTTTACTTGACACTATATAATACATTTGTGTTGGTGTGTTGTTAAATTTCATCTAACTAACTGCTACAAAGTCAAGATTGAATTTGGGGTGTGTATATTAACTTTGTTTCAACGTATAACATAAAACACTGTGTAATTTGGAGTGTCTATAAAACAAAGACCTAAGACCTAAGACCTAAGACCTATAAAACTAAGACCCTACTAGCTATAAAACTAAGACCTAACTATAAAACTAAGACCCCACCAGCTATAAAACTAAGACCTATAAAACTAAGACCCTACCATCTATAAAACTAAGACCTATAAAACTAAGACCCTACCAGCTATAAAACTAAGACCTTTAAAACTAAGACCCTACCAGCTATAAAACTAAGACCTATAAAACTAAGACCCTACTAGCTATAAAACTAAGACCCTTTTAGCTATAAAACTAAGACCTATAAAACTAAGACCTATAAAACTAAGACCCTACTAGCTATAAAACTAAGACCTATAAAACTAAGACCCTACTAGCTATAAAACTAAGACCCTACCAGCTATAAAACTAAGACCCTACCAGCTATAAAACTAAGACTCGGAAGTATCTTTTTTGAGACAAAATCTGCACTAAATAATACTTTACAGCGCGCTTTACAGTTTCACAATTCAGATTCTAAAGTACACTATCAGTGCGCAACTCGGTTTTTGGAGTATTCAGTGACCCTTTGCAAAATATGCCCTGCAATGGCATGGGATAGTTAGGCTCCTTCGTGTCCCCTTCTCACTACATGATGTTTTGGTGTGGGAAGGTGGGTCAAGGTCGAGAAATCGCGTCTGGTCTGCCCCCATGTCAAACATTTTCTTACGCCGCTGACCCATGGTCGGTTTACTTATTTTGGCTTTCAAAAGGGTGAATTCTGTGATAAAACCCAAAATTTTCTGTACGCTTTGTCCACTCTTTCTCAGTTCCGTTATACTTATAGCTAAATACGCTAGTACAAACTCTTCCAAGTAGAATACACGGATTTATGTAAATATCATTTCGGTCAACGTTCTCAGTCTTGTGTCTGTCGTGCGGTACGGCTACTGACTCGAGGGGGAAAGTAGGCCTACAATGAAAGTTATGCCCGAAAGGGCCCAACTGCTGGTACAATTGTCCTGTATAAGCTTTAAATAAATACAAATTCTTATGAGTGTAGGCTTACCCAAAAAAATTTTCACGCGCTCCGCGCGCTTTGCAATTTCACTGTTTAGATCATTCCAGTTTTTGTATATTTCTTGGTTGATCCTTTCTTTGTCAATATGGGCTAAATGGTATAATCTCTGACGTTTATTAGAACCAAACTTTAAAAAAAATGAATGTGCCCTTTTTTGTTGGACCCCCCCCCCCAAAAAAAAAGACCCTAGATCCACCCCTGGGTAGAGCAATAGTTTTATAGGTAGGTATGTGATACACAACGCATGGCATACATGGCAGATTGAGTTCCTATCACTTCCATGTGCCAAAACTTAATACACAGGGATTTGACATGCACGTGAAAATGTTTGCAAAATGACCACCCACCTGTTTAATTATGAAATAGAGTGATGAGACATATACAGCAATGTTTTACCGCACATGGTCTTTTAAAAACTAGCATACCCAATGGGTCTTTGGTAACAGATAGTAAACCTACAGAGGCAATAAATGCTCTTTGCTGACATTTACAAGGATATACAGCATTCCGATGTTCATAGAAACTTGAAGCATTATGGCCTTGCGATGAGCAGACCAGTTGCGCTTTTGTACCAAATTTTAAGGAATGCTCCGTCCGTAGACTGATGAAAAGTTTGTCTGGTCAGGAGTTGCTAAAGAAGCAGACGCATTGATTCAGACGTATCGCTCATTACCAATTATACCATCATTAAACAGCACGCGACTCATGTTTATCCTACACATTCTTTCGATCTCAATGACCTTGCTCGAGGTCATTTAGACCTCTTTGAAACGAGCTTGTTTAGTTAATCCAGGGAGTTGGTAGCAACTCCCTGTTCTATCTCATCCAAAAACACAGAGATGCTACTTGTCTAATTGTAAGACGATTGACCGTTAAGAACGCAGAAAATATCTAAAAAAATTAAAACACGGGACTGCCCACGTAGTATCAGATAATGCCACCGTCTACCTTTTTATTAATTTAACTTAGGTATGTTCATCAATCGTACGATGTGAAGGCTACATTAAGCATTGACGGATCCAGGCGGGGCGCAAGGGACATACCCCCATATTTGAAGTCTAATGGTTTCAGTACGCTTCAAAATGTGTCAAACATAGAACCGTCTGCATCTCAGTCGTCTTTCAAAAGTCAAATTTTCTAAAAGGGGAGGGGGAACCCCCTTAGACCCCTCCCCAGAACAGCAGTCAATGAAACATTACACTCTCTATATCGAAACTTCTGGGATAGGCCCCTGCTTTACAGCCCATCAATAAATAATACCTAAGTATATCCTAGCTGTTTGTGTGTTTCAATGACTTGGTGAGCCTATTATGCTTCCCCATTTATCCAAATCATAGCGATCTCCTGCGATTTATTCCCCCCTAGATCCAGTGTTGTAATTGAATCACCTGATGTCGAGTCACGAGTCACCTCGAGTCACATGGCGTCGTGACTCGAGTCTTGGTAAGTGATACTCGAGTCGATTCATGTAAGTTTATAACTCTAGTCAGACTCGAGTCTTTGCAGTCTTTGCAATCGTGACTCGAGTCAGACTCGAGTCACGTCTTTGACTTGAGTCATTGCAATCAGTGGCGGCGGAACTGGGGGCTTGGGGGCTCAGCCCCCTCAATGAAAAAAGTGAAGGGGCTAAAGGTATGTTTAGCCCCCCCCCACCCAATATTTGCCAAGTGCTCCAAGAAGTGGGGACCGCGGGGAGAATTTCGAAGTGGGTGCCGCATATTCTTTATCGATTCAATACACATTTAGCTTAGAACAGTCGGAAAGTGCCGTTTTCGGCCATCTGGAGGGTTTGTAAACCAAACATTTTCTTGTGCGCTCCACGCCAACAGATGGTGGCACTCCGCTTAGATAGTCTTCCGGCAATCCAAACCCCTCCCATGACAAAACCCTGGCTACGCGCCTGGGGGAATATGTGTGACATGTAGAAGCATGGACCCGGTCACTGGACGCCGCTGGGGGAGGGGTTTAAGGGGAGGGGTGTGCCCTCCCTTTGAGAAATTTTTGTTCATGTGACTGAGGTGTCTTCGATGCAAAATGTTGCTTTATTTGGCAAAACTTTGAACTGATTATGTTTAGGAATTCTCAGTTTTGTGAGCATGTTAGATTATTAATTCCAAAATGTTCATTTTAGTATACTGGAGGAATTCACAATTGAATTATACCACCGAAGTAACCATTACATTTTGATTAGGGTTGCCAGTAGCTGTAAAAACTATCAGCCACACAGACTATACTTCTATACGGCTACATTTCAGACAAAATAATGGATATTTTCCTGGAAGTTTGGGGGTGAGAGATAAGGACCCTTAATGTATAAGTAAAAGCATAGGCTATGGTAGGCCTGAACTCACAACGTCTTGAAAAAAATGGATCGTAGTCTTTTAATTGGGGCTATGTAAGATACGGTAAACTATTGTTGCTTTATGATGTCATTTCACATCCTCTTTCAATTAATGACACTGCAATAGACTAACTCCTATACCAATGTGAGTCAGTTTTGAAGTAAAGTAGTTAGGTCAAGCTACCAAAGCCATCCATGATTGGAGCTATACCTATAGCCTTGCACAGCAGCAACATTACAGTCTATACATCATCGTGCGTATCGAGCTATCTTTTAATATATTAGGCTAGAAATACATCCGAATAGAGCTGTAAATGCATGGTAATGTGTAGATGTAGGCATGAAAATATTCTTGGCTCAGAGATTTTTCGGGGATATGTTGTATTATATCCCCTCCACCCATTTCATGGGCGATATATCCCCCCCCCATCCCCTCAGGATCACCGCCCTTGAAAAAAAGTAAACTGTCTAAATAACCTTATTTAAATCCGAATAACTTCTTTTTTCTCTCTCATAGATAATGGAATCTTTCTTACTTTTGAAACTGCATTACGACTGTTCGCAACTTTGTAAAGCTGTGTACTGAAATACCCGAAATTTATGTGACATGTAGCCAACGGAACAGGATAAAAAAGAGAAATCTGTCGAAATGGACTGAAAAGAAATCACAGTCTGTAAATTTGCCAACAAAAACAACTGCATTCAGATTCTAATTAGTATCTGGAACATATTCATGCCTTACGACCTATATCAATTTCGTTATGCTTTTCTAAAAAAGTGCTTATTTTTTCTCTCATTCTCCCATTTCGGCGCCCCCAAACCCAGCACCTGAGGCACGTGCCCTCCCTTGCCCCCCCCACCCTCTAGCTACGCTACTGAGAGTTGTCAGACACCTGCATAACTAACAGTCAGTACGGCGGTCAAACTGACAGTGAGAATTTTATTAATGCTAATAATAGGCATTTGGAGACTGCTTTCAAGTTTTTTCCCCGAAGTTTCGAGTTACAAAAGTCTGATAAAATTTGTACATTTTCTCATTGTTATGGCTAGTTTATTACATCCTAGAAAACAATTCAAAAGAACAATCCGCTCGACCCCTTTACCTTTGTTGAAACTAAATACATTTTCATCTCATAAAAGACATTGACGACCATTCGGGAGGGGGTTCCTCGAGCCCCTTAACCCCCCCCCCCTTTTGAGTGCACCACTGTTTTGTTTATATAAATAAATTGGTGCAATCGTCAAATTGAATCAGTGATCAGCAGAACTGATTTTCGCAGTGAGGTCACCTTGTGTTCTGCAATAATTTTACTCATGAAAATCTTACTTGACGAGCTTTCTTCAAGGCGAAATTGTCAATTGCATCACGGAAATCAAGGCTATGTAAAGTCAGGCCTAACAGGTAACCACTGCACCGATAGATTAATGGGGTGAGCCAGAGGAAAGGCCTAACAGTTCAAGTTATATTCGGTAAAATTATTAGATTTGCGAGTTTCTGAAGGACCCAAAATCTAACGTAGCGAAAAGTTCGTAAAGCTGACCAATATTTGTCCACCGCATATCGTCGTTAGAGAAGATTTTCGTGGGCTTTATGAATCAGTGTGCACTGATCAAGGTCACGTACTAAATCACAAATGTAGTGAAGTAATTATAAAATTTGTCTTATGATTTCCAAATTCTTTCTTATTTTCGTATATATTACTCCATGGTCCAATTTGTCGGGCCCCTAAATTGCCCGGTCCCCGGAACATTTGTACCCTCTGTCCGACCCCTCTCGGTGGCCCTGTTCCATAATCTCCCCTCCTTGTCCAATGTCCGGAGGAAATACGCTGAATGGTCAGTTTCCATAAATCTTTCCATTGACACAGTACCTAACAAATAGCGCAAAATACATTCACACTCTCCGCGCTTTACAGAAACAGGTACAAAATGATCAATATGTAAAACAAGCTTAAAGGTAAAGTGTCAGATATATTTAGTTCGAGAAAGATGAATTCAACGTTTACTTTTAACCGAGTTAAAGTTTGTGGTATGTCTAATGTGCCAGATGATAAGGAATTCATAAATAATGAGCCCAAAAAGCTTCGGGAGCCCATGCACTATGCATGGGCTCCAGTTTACTTCACACTAAATAGTCTCGCAAACGTGTGCAATTATTATTTAGTGCAGATTTTGTCTCAAAAAAGATACTTCCGAGTCTTAGTTTTATAGCTGGTAGGGTCTTAGTTTTATAGCTAGTAGGGTCTTAGTTTTATAGGTCTTAGTTTTATAGCTGGTAGGGTCTTAGTTTTATAGGTCTTAGTTTTATAGCTGGTAGGGTCTTAGTTTTATAGGTCTTAGTTTTATAGCTGGTAGGGTCTTAGTTTTATAGGTCTTAGTTTTATAGCTAGTAGGGTCTTAGTTTTATAGGTCTTAGTTTTATAGCTAAAAGGGTCTTAGTTTTATAGCTAGTAGGGTCTTAGTTTTATAGGTCTTAGTTTTATAGCTGGTAGGGTCTTAGTTTTAAAGGTCTTAGTTTTATAGCTGGTAGGGTCTTAGTTTTATAGGTCTTAGTTTTATAGATGGTAGGGTCTTAGTTTTATAGGTCTTAGTTTTATAGCTGGTGGGGTCTTAGTTTTATAGTTAGGTCTTAGTTTTATAGCTAGTAGGGTCTTAGTTTTATAGGTCTTAGGTCTTTGTTTTATAGACACCCTGTAATTTGGGGTATTTGGGGTAACTTGCCTGTTGGTGAATGTAGGTGATGTGCTGGACAAGGTGTTAGGAACCTCTGATCTATTGGAATGTGCTATGTTTAGACATCTGTTTGTTCTGACATCTCTATAGTCCAAAAAGTCTTCATTTAGGTTAGTGTTAGGATTAGGATATGTCTACAATCTACTATAAGTAATTAGCCTAACACTACCTCAATGTAGACTTGCCTGAATATATATACTATGAGATTTCAGAACAAAGAGACATCAGAACAGAGAGCAGCCCCTGGTAGGAAGCACTCTATCCCACAAGCCAAAGATGGGACAATCCTGTCCCTTAATTGTGATCAGTAATTTGGCATTTGCCCTGGTCGCTAGTAGGCCTACTATATCTTTGCTGGCCCAAGTTTTCCTAAAATCTGTTTTTGTTCTCTCCTTTTTCAGGCACAGTGGCAGCCTTTTTTCCAGAGAAAAAACCAGCAGAAATAAAATATTTCATGAGGCAGAAGCTGGCAAATTCTGCAAAAACCTCAAGAAGAAAACAATTAAATGCAAAAAAATTAAATGAAATCCATCAAAATTCTCTGTGCAATCAAGAGGACTGATTAAATCTTTCATTAATTGACATTTCTTTCTGTTATGATTTTTTTCTTATAAAAACTGGTTTACTTGTGATTTATACTGATAATTATATGTATATTAAAAGTAATTTATATCATCATTTTTTAAATGATTTCTTTTAAGGACGATTTAATAAACATAAACATAAACAGTTATCATAATTTCCTTTGTTATCGTGTGTACTTTCTGTTCTAATGATAATTCTATTGCTTTCTGAAGAGTGACATAATAAACAAATTAAAATGAAATGCAGTTGTCTGTGTATCTTTTTGTGTGTTTTGAAATCATTTACCCCTTGAACAGGTGTTTACAAACAGAAAGGGAGGAGTTGATGGTATGCATCATGGGCCATGTGCTTTGTGTAAAAATGTCTGAATATTTAAAGTGCAAAATAATGTTCCCAGACTGCACACAATAGAGTATACCCTCTGTGTGCACACTTTGTTGCTGTTTAACCCAAATTTTAGCCAGGTAAATTGTAGTGAATCTGTGGTACAATTTGGGTATTTATGTTGTAAAAGTGGTGAAAAGCATTGTAAAATGAGTCCTTTGCAATATTAAGACTATGGTAAATCTGTGGTAAAGCATGGTAAATTTGTGGTGAAATGGTAGTAAATGTGTGGTAAAATACTGTAAATGTACCATGGTAAACCGCAGTTTACCATGACCATAGGGCCAAAATACCATACCATGCAATATTAAGACTATGGTAAATCTGTGGTAAAGTGTGGTAAATCTGTGGTAAAATGGTAGTAAAAGTGTGGTAAAATACTATAAATTTACCATGGTAAACCGCAGTTTACCATGTCCATAGGGCCAAAATACCATGGTATACCATGGTACAATACCACACTTTTACCACACTTTTACCACGGTAAAAGTGTGGTAAAAGTGTGGTACTGTACCATGGTAAAAGTGTGGTACATTTTCAGCTGGTTTAAGAGATGACCTGCCTACAGTACTCACGTTACGAACACTTACGTTCATTTGAATGGACTTTTCTCATCATACGGCCTGGGCATCGGGACCAATCCGCAGTATTATATAATCTTCTGTATATTAACAACCACCGAGTATAAAAATTTACGAGTAGCTATCCCTATTCAGTGTTCTCCACTAGCTGTTTTGTCTGGGGGCTCCGCCCGTATGGAAAGCCGTTTTAACATTTAATCAGGAATTTTAGATATCTTGAATTAATTTTAGATATCTCAAATTCTATTTCAGATATCTCGAAATGAATTTTAGATATCTTAAAATAATTGCAGATATCTTAAAATAATTGCAGATATCTTAAAATAATTGCAGATATCTCGAAATAATCACGAATTTCAGATATCTAAAATTCCAATTCAGATATCTCTAATTCAATTTTAGATATCTCGAATTCTATTTCAGATATCTCGAATTCAATTTTAGATATCTCGAATTCTATTTTAGATATCTCGAATTCAATTTTAGATATCTCGAATTCTATTTCAGATATCTCGAATTCAATTTTAGATATCTCGAATTCTATTTTAGATATCTCGAATTCCATTTCAGATATCTCGAATTCAATTTAAGATATCTCGAATTCAATTTAAGATATCTCGAAATGAATTTTAGATATCTTAAATTGTATTTCAGATATCTAAAATAGTGCATAATTTGAGATATCTAAAATTAATTCGAGATATCTAAAATTCCTGATTAAATGTTAAAACGGCTTTCCATACGCCCGTATGGAAAGCCGTTTTAACATTTAATCAGGAATTTTAGATATCTCGAATTAATTTTAGATATCTCAAATTATGCACTATTTTAGATATCTGAAATACAATTTAAGATATCTAAACTTCATTTCGAGATATCTGAAATAGAATTCGAGATATCTGAAACAGAATTCGAGATATCTTAAATTGAATTCGAGATATCTGAAATAGAATTCGAGATATCTAAAATAGAATTCGAGATATCTGAAATAGAATTCGAGATATCTAAAATAGAATTTTAGATATCTAAAATTGAATTCGAGATATCTGAAATAGAATTAGAGGTATCTGAAATAGAATTCGAGATATCTAAAATTGAATTCGAGATATCTAAAATAGAATTCGAGATATCTGAAATACAATTCGAGATATCTAAAATTAAATTCGAGATATCTAAAATAGAATTCGAGATATCTGAAATACAATTCGAGATATCTAAAATAGATTTCGAGATATCTAAAATTGAATTCGAGATATCTGAAATTCAATTCGAGATATCTGAAATTGAATTCGAGATATCTGAAATTGAATTCGAGATATCTAAAATTGAATTCGAGATATCTGAAATTGAATTCGAGATATCTAAAATTGAATTCGAGATATCTGAAATTGAATTCGAGATATCTAAAATTGAATTCGAGATATCTGAAATTGAATTCGAGATATCTTGAATTCAATTTCAGATATCTAAAATTCATATTCATCATTTTCGAAATTCCTATTCATAAGCTCATACATATTCATAACGTTCGGAAATAGGCTTGCGCTTCATGTGTAAACTACGCCTAGGAATTCGGGTAATTTGGGGGATGAAAATTGACCACATGGATGCCAACATCTTTAGAGAAACAGTGTACGGTAAGTCTTGTAACTTGTAGGTCAAATTTAATGTAGATTTGGGAACCATTACGGCAACTGACACTAATTTTCGGCCGGAATCCTTGTCGTTAATTGATAACGAGCGTAGCTTTGCTAACGTTGGGTTCCGTATCCTTACACAGTAGGCCTACATAGTATAGCCTAGTCCTACTGTATAGCTTAGCCAGCATAATGGTTTCTTAGGGAGTAACACTGAGAGTAACTTCAAGTTACTGCAGTCTGTAGGTCTGTAGTGCTTATTACTATTAGTGCAATGAAGTTACGGTACAGACTTGTTAATATTGGCCAACGCTTGGCCTAACAAGTAACGTGGCGAAGGGCAAAGGAGGGCTACAGCACTCATAACTAATTGGTCATTCGTTCCCAGAAGGCTGAAGTGCAAACCCCAAAAGACTTTATTTACTCCCTTCAGGGCACAACTGCAGAATACCCTGCCCCAAAACCCTTCTTACGGAGACTCCTGGAGTTGCGGTCGCAGTCAGCATGATGATGATGTAACAAACTGCAGAGTCATGTCTTCTCTTCACTGAGGACCGGGACTGCGACTCCGGTCGCAGTTGAAGTGGAAATCGACTCCGCCCCAGAATGGAGTCCTGGTGGCTGTTGAATAAATGGCCACCGGGATTGAGACTGCGATTCCACCCCAGAAAGGAGCCCCGATGGCAATAAACGGCCACTGGGGCCGTGACTGCGACTCCACTCCAGAATGGAGGCGCAGTGGATGAAATAATTTTTGCAAAAGTGTTCGTAGGATGTATGTTGACTCGTTCGCAGAATGGAGGCACAGCTAGCGGACTTAGAATAATTTTCGCAAAAGTGTATATACGTTGACTTGTTCTCATAAAACCATCAAACGGCCACTACGACCGCGACCCCAGGGGCAGGGTATTCTGCAGTTACTCCGAATTTACTCTGTGCAATCCAACCAATAATTTTCAAAGCTTTTTCTGACACTCTTTTTCTGACATACGTACAGTACGTAGGCTAGGCCTGGTAGTACTAGTATATACTGTACTTAGTAGGCTATTTGTCAAGCCTACAGAAGGTCCTCAAGTGGTGGTTTGCAAGTTGCAACTTGAAATGTGCACAAAAATTGAGCAGAGGCCAAAAGCTGATACGAGAAGCCCTGAAATTTAATGGAAAGAGCTGTTAAATGAAAAAGAAAAATTTAAAATAGCCTAGGTTCCATTAAGCCTAGGGTGGACGTTGGCCACAAGCACT
Organism: Holothuria leucospilota; assembly: GCA_029531755.1. Classification (NCBI taxonomy): domain Eukaryota; kingdom Metazoa; phylum Echinodermata; class Holothuroidea; order Aspidochirotida; family Holothuriidae; genus Holothuria; species Holothuria leucospilota. Next base: position 50,248 of record JAIZAY010000279.1, on the reverse strand, counting down.
TAACGTTTGAAACTTTGAATCTAGGCCCATACTGGAAAGGTTGTATGCTGTATGTCACAGAGTTATGTCATGCCCACGAGGCACCACACCACACCAACTTATTTACACTCCAGTCTCAGAAAGAATAAGCTTTACTGTGCATGTTTGTTACTACTGTTTGTGCTATATATTTCAAATTCAAGGTGTACGTAGGCTAACTATTATAGGGTTATGCCAGAAAGTCTATCCTTGATGTGCACCACACCAGTATGGCAAAGTTTACTGGATTTGACGATCATGCCACAGGCCAAAAGTTTGGCGCACAGTTTCATACTCCACAGATCTGTGTGGAAACTGTTGAACTTTCCAGTATGGCAGAGCTACTGTAGGCTAGAGACAAGATTTTTCTGTTTTGGGACATTCCGTGGTATTTGTGACATAAATGTTTAAAACTCAAGTTCCATTATTTATCAATTATTTTGCATTTTTGTGTAGCCAGCTTCATACAGTAATTACGGGAGGAGCTAGAAGTTGCATAGTTGGGAGAATTGGAACTGTCTGGGATGATGAAAATTCCCCATTAAATTTTGTGTCATATGTGTAATTAATTCAGTGTAAAGTTTTCGTGAATAGTTAACTATATTCACTCTTTTGATCTAGGTCTTCCTGGTGTCTTTTAAGAAAGATTTTATTTGATCATGGGCTAAACACTATTGAAATTGATCCAAGATAGATTGAACAGCTTCTTAGAGTTGACCATCATGGCCTGTCGAAACAAGCCTTCTTTCTCAAGAAGAGACCTTCTTTCTCCTACACTGCCTAAACTTGCATAGTTTGTACCAAGGCAGACTTTTGCTTTGTCACCAATTTAAGGAGTGCCATGATTTGGGGTAGACAGAAACTATGTGAAAAGGATGTCCCACCCCTTTTGAGGAATTTTATGTAAGGTTTTGGATACAAAAAGGTGCTACAGTACCTGTACAGAATCTTTGTTTACTATACGTGCAGCATGAACTAATTATGTTTCATTGAAGATTCTCACACAACTGTATAAAACTGGCTTTGTCTAAGGGGTGGGGACAACAGGGCACTTTGGAAAAAAATTGTTTAATTTTAAACTATGCATGGGGGCTTGGATACAAAATTGTGAGTACTGTACTCTCTGTGGCAATTGCTAAAATAAACAATATTTTTTATGCAAGGTCTAAGAGAAGGGGCATGTTTCCTGAGGGGAAGTGGATGAAACCCCCTTCCCTCTGAGAAAATTTTGTATGTTAAGTGGTTAAGATGCAAAGCAGTGCTCTTATACAGAGCTTTGAACTGAATAAGTTTTTCCCCTTTTCTGAGAAAGAAGTGGTGGGGTGAGATGGGGACACACCCCTTTCCCCCTCCCAGCTCCCAGGCTGCTAGTACAGAACTGGTTCTACAGCCCACTAGTTTATAGTGAATGGAGTTTGTATTCAAGTATGTACATACTATGTGAATAAGGTGTTACAAGACGACCCGTCAGGAACACCGGATTGAATCCATCGACGAGCGAATGGAAAGTTCCAGAGAATTCAACTTCAACGCAGCCTTTCTAGAATTGTCTAGAAGAGAGAACTGTTTACGCGGCCTGACGACACTTCTACACTGTTTACTACTGTGTGTTCTAGAAGTTTCTATTAAGGAACGTTCTCGTAATTACTGGACTGTGTACACTAGAAGTTTCTGTTAAATTCTGGAGAGTTCTCGAATAAAAGCCTAGCATATAAAAGGCAGTTCAACAACTGCTAACGAGGAGAGAGACATTGAGAAATGCCCTAATACTTCATCGAGTCCAGACGCTGTTGAGAAGTTATTCCCAGCCACTGACACTGCACACTTGTGATAAATTGCCTTACGCCGTTTCTATGCTGTGTATTGAGATTGTTATCATCCATCATCGCTAGCCTTGTCGTTATTCGCTCGTGGAACCAGTTCCTACGCTACAGCACGCTGCAGGTCTACCACTGTGCCATCGTCAACGTGCATGCACTACCAGCCCTTGGACCAGACCAGGCAAATATTAAGTAAAGGATTGTGAGTAAGTCTAATTAATTATTGTAAATTTAAGTAAGGTAAGGAGATTGTAAATAATCATTAAGTTGTGGAATTTTAATCTCGTTCTTCTGTGATCTTTCGCTGTTATTGGTTTGACTCGCGACCACAAGCCGTAACAGAATTGGTGGCCTAACATCCGGGAACGAAAAATACTAGAAAATTCGAGAAATTCTGTTGTGAATCGTAAGCAACTGTGTTTGCTCAGACTACTTATTTGTTTGTTGAAGGCTTGATACAATTTCAAAATGCCATTCAACTTAGATAAATTCGTGGCTAGTCCCTCAGTCGAGGAACTAGATTCATTAAAGAAGTCTGAGATTGTAAAGGTCGCAAAACATTATGGCGTTGAATTTCAGCCTTTAATGCGGAAAGACGAGATTAAAAGATATGTTCTAGAATATCTAGTGGATGAAAGTATCCTGCCTATTACAGTATTGGAAACAGCTATCACTGTGCCAACTGACAACACATTTGAATTGAAAAGGCTTGAAATAGAAATGAATAAGGAGATTAGATTAAAAGAAATGGAAAGAGAAAGGGAAAGAGAGGAAAGAGAAATGCAAAAGGTAAAAGAGGAAAGAGAAATGCAAATGCAAAAGGAAAAAGAGGAAAGAGAAATGCAAATGCAAATGCAAAGGGAAAAAGAGGCAAGAGAACATGAATTTAGGTTGAAGCAACTAGAGTTAGGGGTCATAAAAGGCTCAGACCCTAAAATAGGCTTGGATACTGGGGGATTATTCGATGTTTCTAAGCACGTAAAATTTGTCCCCAAATTTCAGGAGGATAATGTGGAGAAATTCTTTAACCATTTTGAAAAGCTGGGTGAGCAACTAAAGTGGCCAAGAGATAAATGGTCCATACTCATCCAGAGTAATTTCACAGGCAAGGCTCAAGAAGTGTATTCCGCTCTGTCAATAGAGGACAGCATGGATTATGATAAGGTTAAAAAGGCCATATTACAAGCCTATGAATTAGTGCCCGAAGCTTATCGCCAAAAATTTAGAAAGTATCGTAAGGCGGATACACAAACATACGTAGAGTTTGCTTATCAAAAAGAAAGGCATTTCGATAGATGGTGTGCTTCCAAGAAGGTCTCCACATTTGACACTTTGAGACAACTGATGCTGGTCGAGGAATTCAAACGGTGTGTGAATGATGACATTAAGACTCACCTTGAGGAAAATAAGGCCGACAACTTGAAGGAAGTTGCAAATTTGGCTGATCAGTATGCACTTACCCATAAATTCAGTAAAGTGGGTCAGACTCAAAACAAGGGTCAGTTTAATAGGCCAAATAAGAAATATGGCAATAGTAGTGGCACAACAAGTAATAGTGGATCTCAGTCTGGTTCTATCTCTCCAACAAATTCTGGTAAAAAACAACCAGATTCAAGTCGTCAAAAGAACGACCAGGTTAGCTCAAACAAAGCTGCCTTTAAAGACATAAGTTGTGGTTTCTGTCACAAAAAAGGCCACACAATGGCAAATTGCTTCACATTGGCAAAATTAAAGGAGACTGAAACAGCTTCTAATGCCTTAGCCAATGCAGAGAACTCTTCTGAGGTAGTCGTGACTTTACGGCCTAATTCTAACGACAAAATTAAGGAAGAATACCTTCCATTCGTGTCTGAGGGGTTTATTTCCCTAGATGGGAATTCAGCTCATCCACCCGTCAAAATTAAAATTTTGCGTGATACAGGCGCAACTCAGTCGTTGCTTCTTGATGGAGTTTTGCCATTATCGGACTCTACTTCCACAGGGGCAAATGTACTAATTCAGGGGGTTGAGTGTGGATTTATTTCTGTCCCTCTCCACAAAATTAATTTGAAGTCAGATTTAGTTTCTGGGTCGGTCATAGTAGGGGTTAGACCTACTCTACCTGTAAAGGGGGTATCTCTGTTGCTAGGCAATGACCTAGCTGGTGGAAAGGTAGTAGCCAATGCAATTTTGACAGATAAACCATGTGATTATAACAACACAGAGCAATTAGAAAAGGAATTTCCAAATTTATTCCCTGCCTGTGCTGTCACTAGAGCTATGTTACAAAAGCTCGCCATGGATGATAATCTTAAACATCCACCCTCCAAAAGTGAGGATACAGTTCCCAAAAGTGGAACAAGTAGGGAATCATGTAAGGATGATAATCTTAAACATCCACTCTCTAAAAATGAGGGTATGATTTCTGAAAATAAGGATGATAAACTTAATCATCCGCCCTCTAAAATTGAGGAATTAGTTCCTAAAAATGGAACAACACTCCCAAAAGAGGAGTCAGAGTCTGAAAAAGATTCTAGTAAAAATATTCATGGAAGTGAAGATTCTTGGTATGATCTCAGCCAATCTTTTATGACTAATCTTAATGATAGTCAGGATTGTGAGTCTCCTGACCCCACACATAGTGAGGGGGTAGAACAGGAAAAATCAAAAATGTCTGACACACTCCACAGAGACCAGTTGTCAGTCCAACAACAACATGATGAAGAGCTTCAGCCATTAATAGCTGGTGCACTCACTGAGGATGAATCGAAAGACGTCCCAGTCTGCTTTTATTTGAAAAACAATATTTTGATGCGTAAATGGCGACCACCTGATGCACCATTGGATGAAGAGTGGAGAATTTACCATCAAATTGTGGTACCTAGGACTTATAGAAGGGAAATACTGAGTATTGCTCATGAAATGCCATTTGCAGGGCACCTAGGAGTCAATAAGACTTACCACAGAATTCTAAATCACTTTTATTGGCCAAAACTTAAAAGTGATGTGGCCAAATTTTGTAAGACCTGTCACTCATGTCAAATGGTTGGGAAGCCGAATCAGAATATTCCGGCTGCACCCTTAAAGCCAATTCCTGCTTTTGAAGAGCCGTTTAGTAGAGTCATCATTGATTGTGTAGGTCCCCTACCTAAGAGTAGGGCAGGGCATCAGTATATATTAACCATTATGTGTGCTTCTACAAGGTTTCCAGAGGCAATACCTCTGAGGAATATTAAGGCTCGGACAGTCTTACAAGCTTTACTTAAATTTTTCACATTGTTTGGGTTGCCGAAAGAGATCCAATCAGATCAAGGGTCTAATTTCATGTCAACTGTATTCCAGCAGATGTTGTATGAGTTAGGCATAGACCAAATTAAGTCTTCGGCTTATCATCCTGAAAGCCAAGGGGCTTTAGAAAGGTTTCACCAAACATTGAAGAATATGTTAAAGACATATTGTCATGATAATGAGAGAGATTGGGATGAAGGCATTCCATTTGTAATGTTTGCTGCCAGGGAATCTATACAAGAGTCACTTGGGTTCAGTCCATTTGAACTTGTCTTTGGACACACAGTTCGTGGACCATTGAAATTGTTAAAGGAGAAGTGGTTATCAGATCCAGGTGAAGACATACATCTACTTGATTATGTATCCCGCTTTAAAGATCGTCTTCATGGAGCATGTGAACTTGCTCAGGAAAATCTGAGACACTCTCAGAAGAAAATGAAAGCGTGGTATGACAAGACCACTGTGAAAAGAGAGTTTAAACCTGGTGATAAGGTGCTAGTGTTTTTACCTGTTTCTGGTCAGCCACTTCAAGCTCGCTTTCAAGGACCTTATGTCATTGAGAGAAAAGTTAGTGACACAGATTACGTCATTTTGACACCTGACAAGCGTAAATCTAGAAGAGTATGTCATATTAATATGATGAAGAAATATTATGAAAGAGAAGATTGTGACATTTCTAAGGATGAAAGTGTACATGATGTAAATAGTAACACTAATGATACAGGTGATCAAGTGTGTATTATCAATGCTGATTATGAACTCAGTAATGATGAGATCAAGGCTAATAATGTTCCTGACATGTGTATTAAGTTACAAAATTCTGATGTGTTGAAAAATCTTGACCAGAAATTAAGTCATCTGGATCACAAAGAAAAGTCAGAAATGAAATCATTAATCTATGAATATGCAAGCTTGTTCTCAGATGATCCTACTAGGACAAGTTTGATTGAACATGATGTTGATGTGGGGGATGCCACACCAATCAAGCAGCATCCTTACCGAGTTAACCCTAGAAAACGACAACATCTCAGGGATGAGGTTCGGTACATGTTGGACCATGACATTATAGAACCTAGTAATAGTGAATGGTCTTCCCCTTGTATATTGGTCCCCAAGCCAGACGGTGGGTACAGATTTTGTACTGATTACCGAAAGGTGAATGGGGTCACAAGAACGGATTCCTATCCGATACCCCGTGTCGATGATTGTATTGATAGGATTGGGAAAGCTACGTATGTGTCAAAGTTTGACTTACTAAAGGGGTACTGGGAGATACCACTCACTGAGAGGGCTCGGAAAATCTCGGCATTCGTGACGCCAGATGGGTTATTTCAGTATAAGGTCATGCCGTTTGGTATGAAAAATTCACAAATGACCTTTAAACGCTTAGTAAATAACCTTACGTCAGACTTAGAAAATTGTGAAGTATATGTTGATGACCTTATTGTGTACAGCAACTCGTGGGATGAACATGTACAACATGTTAAGGCATTATTTGACAAGCTTGCCAAAGCTAATTTGACTGTCAATTTGGTCAAAAGTGAGATTGCTTGTGCCCATGTGGTGTACTTAGGGCATGTGGTTGGTCAGGGTAAAGTTAGACCAATTAAGGCTAAAGTTGAGGGCATTGACAAATTCCCTGCCCCAACTGATAAAAGGCAGCTCATGCGCTTCCTAGGCATGGCTGGTTACTACAGACGTTTTTGTCCGAATTTCTCTGACATTGCTGCACCATTGACAAAATTGTTAAAGAAAAATGAAAAGTTTGATTGGACAGATAATTGCCAAGCAGCATTTGAATTATTGAAAAAGGCACTGAGTTCACCAGTGTTGATTGCTCCAGATTTTGAAAAACAATTTAAGTTGGCAGTGGATGCCAGTGACAATGGCATAGGAGCAGTTTTGCTTCAAGCTGATGAGCATGGTGTTGATCACCCTGTTTGTTATTATTCTAAGAAATTTGACAAACACCAGAAAAATTATTCAACAATTGAAAAAGAAACATTAGCTTTGATACTTGGTCTTCAACACTTTGATGTTTATTTGGGAACTACTAGTTTCCCTATCACTGTATACACTGATCATAACCCTTTGACATTTTTATCTAAGATGAAGAATAAGAATCAAAGATTAATGAGGTGGAGTTTATTTCTGCAATCATATAATGTAGATATTAAGCACATTAAAGGGAAAGACAATGTCGTACCAGACTCTTTGTCAAGAATTTGATTTGATGCAGTATGTTGAAGATATCACTGTAAGTTTTGAAATTTTGTGTTAACTATGGCACAATGTGTATTGATAATGTTACTGTATTCATGTATCATCACCTTGCAAGACAAATTATATGTTATGATTATACCTTCCATTGAATATTGGACTACATAATATACATGCTGTAGTTGTTACTGTAAAGTTATACATTGTAAATATTGTAACTTAAGTTTTGTCCGAGACGTCCAAAACTTTTTCAAGGGGGGGAGTGTTACAAGACGACCCGTCAGGAACACCGGATTGAATCCATCGACGAGCGAATGGAAAGTTCCAGAGAATTCAACTTCAACGCAGCCTTTCTAGAATTGTCTAGAAGAGAGAACTGTTTACGCGGCCTGACGACACTTCTACACTGTTTACTACTGTGTGTTCTAGAAGTTTCTATTAAGGAACGTTCTCGTAATTACTGGACTGTGTACACTAGAAGTTTCTGTTAAATTCTGGAGAGTTCTCGAATAAAAGCCTAGCATATAAAAGGCAGTTCAACAACTGCTAACGAGGAGAGAGACATTGAGAAATGCCCTAATACTTCATCGAGTCCAGACGCTGTTGAGAAGTTATTCCCAGCCACTGACACTGCACACTTGTGATAAATTGCCTTACGCCGTTTCTATGCTGTGTATTGAGATTGTTATCATCCATCATCGCTAGCCTTGTCGTTATTCGCTCGTGGAACCAGTTCCTACGCTACAGCACGCTGCAGGTCTACCACTGTGCCATCGTCAACGTGCATGCACTACCAGCCCTTGGACCAGACCAGGCAAATATTAAGTAAAGGATTGTGAGTAAGTCTAATTAATTATTGTAAATTTAAGTAAGGTAAGGAGATTGTAAATAATCATTAAGTTGTGGAATTTTAATCTCGTTCTTCTGTGATCTTTCGCTGTTATTGGTTTGACTCGCGACCACAAGCCGTAACAAAGGTGTACTGTAGAACCAATGGGTTGTACAGTATTTTAAGGCTGAATTTTGACCATCCCTCAAAGTCCATCATTTCCCCCAGCTGCAGTTAAGGCCTTTGTTTTAGTGGAAAACATCACCAACATGAAATCTTAATTTAATCTATAATTGTAAGGGTAATAAGAGGAAAAAAGGATTGAGAAACATTTCATTCTGCAATATTTTATACTTGTAAGCATATGCGACAAAACTGCCCCATGACTAACGTTTTATTTGTCCCATGACTAACAATGTATTGTTTTAAATTGCAGAAAATGGGGATGACTTTTTTGATTCCTTGCCGAAGGCACGCAAGGAATCTATGCGATGGTGATGTCGTGTGTGTCAGGGATGTACGTAGCTAGCCAAATTTGAGTGCCGGGTAGTTGCCTGATCTGGGGAAAGCATGTCACCCCACCCCATGGCATCTACCCAATTTTTTCAGCCATTAATTTTTCATTTTTTCCTCATTTCACTTTAGGGAGTTAATTTGGGGCTAGTTTTAGGTCTCAATAGGCAGACTTGTGGTGGGCGGGGAGATGTGTGTTTGCCTGGATTGCCGGGTGGGAATATCGAGTGCTGGGTGTCACCGCCCAGCGCCGCCCACCGTAGCTACATCCCTGGTGTGTGTGTATTTGTGTATGTGTGTGTGTATGTGACGCCTTGCTTGTAAACACGGTATCTCCAGTTAGCAATGACCGACACTTTTCATATTTGGTGTATAGATTTGCCATGTTGAGAGGAAAAACCCTATTGTTTTTGGTAGAGGTCAAAGGTCATTTGAGGTCACCAGAGGTCAAAAAACAAAAAGCTTGTAAACACGATATCTCAAGATAGCAATGACCGACACTTTTTATATTTAGGTTACAAATTTGTCATGTCAAGAGGAAGAACCCTATTGTTTTTAGTAGAGGTCAAAGGTCATCTGAGGTCACCAGAGGTCAAAAAGCAAAAACCTTGTAAACACGATATCTCAAGATAGCAATGACCGACACTTTTTATATTTAGGTTACAAATTTGTCATGTCAAAAGAAAGAAGCCTATTGTTTTTGGTAGAGGTCAAAGGTCATCTGAGGTCACCAGAGGTAAAACTGCGAAAACCTTGTAAATCACAAGTAATCATGATATCTCAAGACAGCAATGACTGACACTTTTCATACTTGGTATAGATATGTCATGTTGAGAGGAAGAACCCATTGTTTGTGGTAAAGTTCAAAGGTCATTTGAGGTCACCTGAAGTAAAAGACTGAAAATCTTGTAATCATGATTTCTCAAGATAGGAGAGAAGGACACTTTTCATATTTGGTATACAGATTTGTCACATGTCAAGAGAAAGAAGCCTATTCTTTTTGGTATAGGTCAAAGGTCATCTGAGGTCACCGGAGGTTAAACTGCGAAAACCTCATAAACGGCTTGTAAACACGATATCTCAAGATGGCAGTGACCGACACTTTTCATATGTGGTATATAGATTTATCATGTTAAGAGGAAGGACCCTATTGTTTGTGGTAGAGGTCAAAGGTCATCTGAGGTCACTGGAGGTAAAACTGCAAAAACCTTTCAAATCACTTGTAATCATGATTTCTCAAGATAGCAATGACTAACACTTTTCATATTTGGTATGTAGATTTGTCATGTTGAGAGGAAGACCCCTATTGTTTTTGGTGAAGGTCAAAGGTCATTTGAGGTGTCAGGATATCCAAGATTGAAAATCTTGTAATCACGATATCTCAAGGTAGGAATGAAGGACACTTTTCATATGTGGTATATTGATTTGCCATGTTGAGAGAAAAAACCCCATTGTTTTTGGTAGTGGTCAAAGATCATCTGAGGTCACCAGAGGTCAAAAAACAAAATTTCCCAAGAATTCCCAATATCGTCATATGGGGTCACCAGAGGTCAAAAAGCAAAATTTCCCAAGAATTCCAAAGTTTGTTATTGGGGTCACCAGAGGTCAAAAAGCAAATTTCCCAAGAATTCCCAAGATCGTCATCTGAGGTAACCAGCAGTCAAAAAGCAAAATTTCTTAACAATTCCCAAGATTGTCATGGGGTCACCAGACGTAAAAAAGCAAGAATTCCCAAGAGTGTCATCTGGGGTCACAAAAGGTCAGAAAGCAAAATTTCTTGAGAATTCCCAAGATCATCATCTGGGGTTACCAGAGGTCAAAAAGCAAAATTTCCCAAGAATTTTCAAGATCCAAGATCCGTTGGAGGTCAGAGGTCGTTAGAGGTCATCAGAGGTCAAAGACCAAATGCATTTAAAAACACGATATTTCAAGACAGGTTGTAATACTTGTAAATTTGAGGGATAAACCTCAGTGCAACAAAGCATCCCCATTCGGCAAGGAATCACTAAGCCTTTGTTTGGGCTTTCTGGTTCAAAAAAGTTACAATAAAACAATAGTCCAACTTGTCCTTCTTTACAACAGAAACAAAAAAAAAATAGCAACATATCCCCTTAATGGCACAGAGTTTTGGGACTAAGTAACTGTACTCAGAAACCTATGTCGCAGGCTGTCCCATGAAAAACGGTTCATTAAATTAATAAATATTAATATTGGGGTAGACTTTGATTCCTACTTTTTTACTATTTTGTAGAGGTAGTCACTCTATAACTTGATTGCATTACAAGTTTGTCACTCTTTCAACTATTAATTCCTTTATGAGCCAAAATGTTCTCTAAAATGTCCCATGACTAACATTGAAATACCACAGAATGTCCCTTTTCTAAAAGCCAAATTCCATTTTGTAATGTCATTTTCCCATTAACTCCCATTGAAATAGTGTAGTACCAAAACATAAAATCCTATTTTCTAATTTTACAAAACAGAAAACTCGACTCTACTCTAGGCCTAAGTACAGTACTATCTATGTTACATCTAAGTGTCATGATTGTCTTTCAAAGTGGAATTGGCCCACATGTGTCAAAATTTAAGTACACAGTGTGGGCTATGGTGGTACGCTAGGTAGTGGGTATAGACCTATATTGTACAGTACCACAAAGCTACCCCCATAATCATGTGCTAAGACTCATATCTGTTCTACAGTATATACAGTACCAGTACCTGTTTTGTAGGTTCCAGGCCTATATGAAGGTAGCCTATACAACAGATTATACAGTAAGTTAGCTCTCTAATGCTAGGCCTATATGCTGACTTGTACAGTACAGTATATGGCAATTGTGTTCTCAGTGCAAGGCTGCAAACTGTGTATTGTATTATGGATCTTTCTTGGAGGTGCGCAAGTGTCTTTTTTTTTTTTTAAATTGGAGCCCTGGGTCAAAAGTAAACTTAGTTTGAAAAAATTGTCAGAGTCTGGTGTGAGATTAAAGAGCCTTTAAAGGCATCTTCATTCATTGGCTGGTACCGCCTGTGGGCTGGTAGAATATAATGCCCACAGTATTCCCCGGCTGTCATTAGAGGCGACTAAAGGGGAGGACTTGCACCATTTTTAAACATAGGCATAGGAGGCGGGTCGAGGAGGGCTGCAGCCCAAGGAGATAAATTTTCTGAAAATTCAGGCACTATTTCTTCATAATTCAGGCAGTTAGGGCAATTTTTGTGCAATTTTTTTTGGGCATTGTAGTCACATGTGAGTTGCATTTTTCGGGCAAGTCACTACTTGCCCTCCCAAATCAAATTAGGCTCCTGTGCCTAGTATTTGAAAACCAACTTAAACTTAACCGTAGTTGAGACCGTACTTAAACTTTGCCTTTTTTAACCTACAGTAGTTGCCACTGTATAACACATTCATGTTCAAGTTGGTGTGTCGTTAAATCTTATCTAACTAAATTGGCTCAGGGTATCAGAAATCCTGCGCTGTGTATAAGAAACAAGGCTAATGGTAGTGTCCTACCAATATCACCAATATCTATTAGTTCAATAGCTGATATCCAGTATTTTAATTCTCACTATATCAGCAAACTATGTATACTGATATGCTAGTTGTTCCACACTTGAGGCCTACAAATTCTTGTTTTACTGCACTTGTATATTAGAATATAATATTAGATGTACATTGGTACTGTACAGTATGTAGTTGCAAGTTTATCCCTTTCCCTCCTCATCCCCAGGTAGACTACTGTCCTGTACTTCCCCAAAACGGAAATGGGCCTACAGTATATAGCCAAAGCTTTGATCAAAGAATTACCTTCTCAGTAAAGACTCAGAGACGGAGGAGCTTCATCATAGAGAGAGGTACAGTATGTGATGTGTAGGCTGGGTTATTAATATATATTTTGTTTTCCCCAATTCTAGATGGTGGGTTACTGTTCATACAGTAGAATTAGATACAGTAATGTGGTCGATTGTTCGTGGAAAAGGCATTGCTAAGTACCAAAATTTATGTCAATTTTACAATCCTGCTGTACATTACGCTGTCTTCATAAATTTATATTTTTGGCTTGTACAGTACTAATAGTTCTCAAGGCAAAATGATGTTTCGAAATTTGATAGAGTGTATACTGATTGTTAAAATAAACTACTTGGGCATGTAAAAAATTCAGAGACTTAACGGAAGCCATTCTATAGGCTACTGTACATGAATTAGGATAACTAGCTGGGTATGGTAGAGTACAGGTATACAAATTTTGCAAATTGAAATGACTGCAACAATAAGTTGAAAGATTGTAACCTGTGTGGTACTACCTGTAGCTTCGTTTTACAAATGGCTTTAAGAAAAGTGAACATGAATAATGTACTTGTACCGTATTTGAAAAAGTGGGGTTAAAGTAGGTGTGTTTGGGTGGATGCAGGCCCGTAGCCAAGGGGGCCTAAGGGGGCGAAGCTATCTTTGGCAAATTTAGATAATAAACTACATTTAGATAATAAACTACATCATACTGTAGTCTGCTATGGCATCAGTGTGTGCATACTGTTTGGAATTTGATGTGGTTTGATCAGTTTTTCTTCTAAGTTAAATCTTTAATATACTGAACCTCCCTTTGCCACCTATTTTAAGTGGTCCTTCCTTGCCCAGCCTACGCTGTAAGCCAATACTGTACACCCTTAGTCTTGGCATGACCAAGTTGTGTGCATAACTACATGTGTACACCATATTTATGAAAATTGCTTTACTGTAGATACCTTAGATATTTTCTTTCAAATTTTAAATCTAGAATTTAAACTCCTGTTTAATGCGTTTCCCAGTTTAATACAGCTTTCTGGACATCCAAAATCATCCACAAGGAGTATCATTTCTTACTGGAAAGTACAGTATTTTAAACAACTTTATACTTTCTGATACAAGCTGTGTACAGTAGTTTGTAAGAAGAATCGTTCGTATGCATAAAAGTGGTTGCGTAGTACAGTATTATTTATGTGCCTAATGTGACAAGACTACAAAAAATGGGGCTTATAATGTAGGCGCAAGGTGAAAAAAGTGTGGAATACCTCCCTTGAATTCAAAATTTTACTTCTTAAGTTTATACACACCTACAGAGATGTTGCCAGTGATGTCAAAGGATGTGTTATTGCTTTACTGTGAGGCACAAAACATGCAAAGTAGAAGTGTTTACATTACAGTACACATGCACATTAGGATCTGAGATACTACAGTACTGAAGATATGTTGGTGAAACACCTCAACACCTTTATGTATACATGTATGTATGTACATATGTGTGTGTTAAGTGACCTTTGCTCGTTAACACGGTATCTCAAGAAGGGAAACTGACAGTTCTCAAACTTGGTACATAGATGCCCCATATTGAGAGGAAGAACCCTGTTGTTTTTGATGGAGGTCAAATTTCATATGGGGTCGCCGGGGTTCAAAATCTGAAAACCTTGTTAACACGATATCTCAAGGTAGGAAGCTTGGATTAATTTCATACTCAGTATGTAGATGCGTTATGGTAAAAGAAAGAACCCTATTCTTGTTGGGTGTCAAAGGTCATCTGGGGTCGACAGGGGGTAAAAATATGAAAACCTTGTTAACAGGATATCTCAAGGTAGGAAGCTTGGATTAATTTCACACTCAGTATGTAGATGTGCTATATAGACAAAGAGCCCTATTGTTTTTGTTATAGGTCACGGGGAGTAAAACTGAAATCGTTGTATACACCATATGTTGATTTAGGAAGATCGGATAAGTTTCATTTTTAGTATTCAGATGTAGGCCTGTTATGGTGAGACTAAGTACACCTGAGGTCGCCAGGGATAAAGCACCGAAAACGAACTTTTTATCTGGGGTTACCAGAGGTCAAAAGGAATATTTTCCAAGAGTTCCCAAGATCTTTTAATGGGGTCTCCAGGGGTCAGAACGCAAAATGTCCCAAGAATTCTCAAAATCAAATATGAACTGTTCAAAACAAAATTGTATTTTTCCAACACCTTAAGATGGCATTACACCACTGACTGAAAGAAATGGGATAACATGGCATTATTTGAAATAAAGCATATAGACATCAACGGAACCTCAATGCATTTTTGCATTCTGGTTTATAGTGCTTACAGTATTTTAATGGTATAACTCCACTCAGTGAAAAGCTGTCTTTGAGTATAGTGATCAGGGCTGGAAACAGGAAACTATTATTCCAGCCCGTAAACCTATTGTGAGCTTTAAGGGGGGGGGGGGGGGAGGGGTGCACATTGAGAACATCTACATCGGCCTGCTTCTACAGTACATGGATGCATGTGCAGGTAACCAGGCTGATTTAGTGTGTAAGTCAATGAGGCAGTAATTAGTGGTAAGCTACCTACAGTATACAGTCTGCCCTGGGAAGAGTGTTTGCTCTGTGAGCATTCTCTCATTAACCTTTCATCTATCTAGAGACAGCTGGTTTCATTATTTATGATGTCTGTTTTAAAAACTGAGCTGTGGCTTGTACAATTAAAGCAATATACTGAGTGTGTGTGGTTTTTTTTTTTCACTTACAGTAAGTATCCAGGTTGGACAAACTGTTTTCTGTGGGGAGTCAGAGAAGTTAATGGCATATCAGAGACACAGACCCTCACTTGGATAGACTGTCATGACATAGTTTCCAGAAAACTTCATATTGTTAACCATCAGTGATCTGCTGATCCCTAGCGCCAGTCAGACTTGACCAGGACCCAGAGATGATGACCACCAGTATGCTCAGAAAGTGTGATATTCCCACCTGCTGGCACTGATTTCGAATTTAACAAGTCCACAATTTCAAATTGTAGTTTCTGTCTTCCTGGGATGTGTACATTTTTCTTGCCCAGCATGTTTTGCATCTCATTAAGACACTCATCATCACTTTGTTTTCATGTAGAGCTAAGGAGTTATCACCATGGTACCTATAGGAAGAGGTATAACTCTGGTGTATTTTGTGGAAGAAAACTTGTCATATTTGGGAAGAGAGGCAGTCTCTCCAACCTATTAGGTGTATAGGACAACCTGAGCCACAGCTTATATTTGGACATTTGTTACTGACCCAGGAAAGTGGCTGCCGGCACTCCAGTGATCCCGAGCAGAATCCTGTACCATCTGTATTATTTTGGTTATTGGCAAATCACATAATAGCTACAGTATCTCCTGCCACTCCCCTCAAACGTATTTCCAAACACCAGTCATTATTTGTTAGTACTGTAGGCAAAGTAAGAGCTGTCCAAGTTGTATACTTATCCGTTCCAGTAAAATGACACCTAAATTATTAGAAGACAAAGGTAAATTAAAAATGTGACCTGCCATGCCATTTGCTAATTTCAGTCATAGAGTAATTATTTATGATAAAACTGGTATGTGACATGAATAGCCTGAAAATAACAAAAACAGATTCAGGCTTTCTGAAGGGAATGGGGTATCACTATGGTACTGAAGTATTATTGTCAGTTGCCATGTATATATTCATTTAACAAAACATTTGGTTAATAAAGCCTTCCCCTTGAAACAGGTAGGTAATCAATTGTTTATAGCACATGCTGTATAAAAAGTATTACATGTACACTGTATAGTTCATTGGCTCCAGTAATTTGCTGTATGGTGTTTTGTTTAACATGTGTTCAACAGTTACTAGTTTTGATACATTCAGTGATATTCTTTCTCCAAAAAGCTGCTGTGAAAAACCACAGTCTAAGACTGTAAAGTAAATTTCTTTCATGCGTAGTGTCTGTGTAAGTTGAGGTACTTTGGAGTCACCTGTAGGTATTATTTCTTCTGACTTTAAACTTGTAAAATTTAAGGCTTTTCAAAGAGGACTTGCATTAATTCTTACCTGTACAGTTATTGTACAGACCTTAGTGCAACAAGTAATTTATCAGAGGGATGGAGGGTGGAGGGAGGATGGGGCAAGGAGAGAAGTAAAACAGCTGTGTGCATGTTTACCTTGTGGCTAAAACTTATGATTTCACTTGAGGAAGTTAGGAGCAAACTTTCTCCATTTCTTCATTATTTTTTAATATACTGGAATTGTTCTTTAGCTTGCTATGCAATTGTTTATCATTTGTAAGACTGTAATGATGGCTTTCAGTTTCTACTGATGATTTCTCCTTTGATTTCATGCTGTTGTGATGTTTATGTCTAGTTCTGAAAACCTTGTACAGTAGTTCTATAGATCTGACCCAGTCTTGGTATCGAATGCATATCAGCAGTTATTTTTCTTTTCTAGAAAGGAGAAGTGTTCATTCAGGTGCCAAATAATGTTCATGTATACAGGTAGTACTGAATCTGTGTGATTTAATGAGCTTAGGAATGACCATAGGTACTATTTTTCTTGGGGGGAGGGGGGATGGAACTTGGTGAGTGGTTGCCCATAAAAATGTAAAAGATGTATGTTATTCAAAGGAAATTTGCATTACATCATTCTGTACATAGGTTTGACCTTAGCACAGCACAGTTTTACGAAGGGGAGGGTCAATCATCTGTGTGCATGTTTACTGTACCTGGAGGTTAAGATTTCAACTTGGAAAGTTGGGAGCAAAGTTGCTCTTTTAATTGTTTTAATATTTGAGATATAGTATTTTCTAGCTTGTGATGCAGTAGACTAGAATGATGCCTTCAAATTTTTCTTACTGATGACATTTTCTTTCATTTCATTCTGTTGTTAATTTTTGTGTACTTCTGAAAGTCTTCTAAAGACCTAATACACTAGTCTGTCTTGTTGTCAAATGCTTATAAGTGGTTATGTTTGTTTCTCCAGAAAGAAGTCAGATGCCAAATAAATGTAGCCTCAAACTATACCTAAACACTTGTTCTGTTCAAGTCTGAATATCTGATTCTTGTTCATTTTACAACCAACAATAAATGAAGGGTTCAACTTCTAGCTGGGTTCAAATAAAAGGGGCCAAATGTGACCATACTTTGGTCATTTTGACCAAATAGTTGGTCAATAGATTTGACCAAATCACATTGGTCAAAAGTAACTGGTCAAATTTGACCAAAATGGGTTTGGTTCAATGCATGGTTAGCCCAGGACTTGGTCAAAAATGACCAAAGTTCGGTCAAATTTGACCAAATTGTTTTAAGAGTGTATATTCTAGTATTCTACGTATATGGTTGACCAGGTGGACATAACACAAGAGAATGAAATAGGGACAGGGGATGAAGTAAGTCTCAGTGGCTTGCAATTGGATTAGAAAAAAAGTGAGAGAAAAAAGAAAGCTGAGGAACATTAAAGGTGGGCTGCGGGAAGAAAGGGCCAGAGACGAACTTGAAAGCAAGAAGAATTTCGGAAAACTTGAGAGATAAGGACTAATAGGGGGATAAATAATGAAGAGAGGCAGAAAATGTGGGAGAAGGAGGAGACGGAGGGAGTTACAAGCTACAGCTTTTTCTCACTGATTTTTCAGGGTATTTCTTGGAGAACATTTTCTTAAAGTGTCCATTTAAAAAAAAAAGCCAAGTGCGTGACCACTGAATAGAGTGCCAGTAAAACTTTCACTACGCACCCTAAGCGTTTGAGACAAATCGGTGTATATACCGTATACGGCTTACAAGGGTGTGGCCTCCAAAAATGTTTGCCACTGGCATATCTGTACAAACGTCCATTGACTGTTTATGTATGGGTATATACTTCATGTAAGCCAACCTCAAACTGAATTGAATAGACACCTACTAATCCTATTCACTTCTGGCTATTCAGCCTATTCATCTCCCTTTAGTTGTCTATTCACCTCAGTTTGAGGTAGTCTTACATGAAGTATCTCCCTATGTATGGACTATGCACAATCCGTAATCCTTAATGGCGTATCACAGAGCAGTAGCCTGCAGGTGGGGGGAAGGGGGCATTTCTCCCGCCCGAAGATTTCCAAACCCTAAATGACAAATAACCCACTTGAAAAGCAAAAAAAAGAAAAAAAAAAAAACTGAAAATCCTGACATCTCCACGATCCTGATACGTTTTAAGGCGGTCAGAACCCGGGAAATGGCATAAAAGGGTTGCTTTATCCAAGGTTCTCCCACCGCAGACAGGCTTTTATGTAAGCATCCCTGGAAAATGAACCTCCGTTCTCATATGATGCTTATAACATATATGGTTGAAGTCCACAGTGATCTAAAGTGTTGTGCCGCACGCGGAACCACAGCATACAAATGTAATACATGATTTCCTCTTTCCTAAAATCAATGAACTTGGCTATACTTGTGTCCTCGGTTCACCCACCCCCCCCCCCCACCACACACACACACACATGCACATACAAACAATTAGTAAAAATTATATTTTTTGCAGGGCAAAATTGCGAAATTGAAAAAAGCAAAAAATAAAAAAATATATATATTTTAAATAAAAACAAAAATTTGCTAAGAATGCGTCTATTTTTTAACCGAAATTTTGCTTCGAAAGGTTGGCACCAGGTTGCATGTAAGGACACCAAACTTTCAAAACTTTTCAAAGGGGAGGGTGAACCCTAAGTCCCCCTCCCCATAGACTATAAGCTTTGCGTGCCCAAACTTTCGCGTTGGGCATGCCTTTCGACAAACCGTCGGTTCTGGCGGGCATCGGGTTGCTGGATCCCTAACGGGAGCTTGATCCAGTGGCGCACACGGGGGCATCGGACCATGGCCCGCCTCACTGATGCCAAGTTTTTTCTTCAGTTTCTAAAAATATGTTAATTTGTTACAAATTTTACTTCAAAATGTAGTATATATGGCACCAGATTGCAAGTAAGAACACCCCAAGTTTTCAAAAACACCTCTCTAAAAGACACCCCTCCCCTTAGACCCCACCCCGGCCGGTAATCACAAAGCATATGATACTGCATGCCCCCTTGAAAAGACATCTTGACTCGTACGCCACTGAGCGTTTATTTACTTTTTTACAATATGAGGGCTAATTTGTAGTCTGGGCCTCATCGAAATACTACTTGGATCCTATTAGGGGCCCCAAAGCAGTACTCTCAAACTCCTCACTTGAGCGTGTTCCCGACCCCTCGGACATGTTCCCATTAGTTTATCAAGGCTTTCAATTAGTTATACCCATTCATCTTTTTCGGTTTGGATTGACGCTCCTGATGATTGCTTTAAGTATTTTTATATTACGGGGCAAGTGTCTTATTAAGGATATAAATTAAAAAAAAATCGACCTAGATGTTGCCCTTCGGCACAACACTGCCCCGGTCCACCCCAGCACACCATAAACATGCATATGCGACCAACTATACACGCACGTAGGTACACCCTCTCCTTCTTGTCTCCAGTATACTACTAGCAAAATTGTAATACACCTCGTGTCATATTACTAAACACAACAAGACTAGTGTTACGCTACACTGTACAGTTGCTGTGCAGTGCATGTAACAGACAACAGTACTATACTACAAGTGGTTGCGTCAATACAGGCCTATGCAAGCACAGCTATTTCTGCAAGTCTGTCAGTGCCCTATAACCCTAGGCTAAATAATGTTCCACGGTTTACGTCTCGAAGATTCCTAGAAATACCTCCCAAAGTAACATATCAATTTCAAGTTCCATTATAGTGCGAGTAAAGCACATGCAAACAGTACAAACATAGGCCTAGTACATTAGATCCGTGTCGAGTGCTACTAGAGCCATAATAAGATGTCTGCACATGCGTACCGAGCGTACAACGAGCTTATGAATAAAATTCATATTCATGAGCTTATGAATATGAATTTTAGATATCTTGAATTCAATTTCAGATATCTAAAATAGAATTCAAGATATCTGAAATTGAATTCGAGATATCTAAAATTGAATTCGAGATATCTGAAATTCAATTCGAGATATCTAAAATAGATTTCGAGATATCTGGAATTGAATTCGAGATATCTAAAATTGAATTCGAGATATCTGAAATTGAATTCGAGATATCTAAAATTGAATTCGAGATATCTAAAATTGAATTCGAGATATCTAAAATTGAATTCGAGATATCTAAAATTGAATTCGAGATATCTGAAATTAATTCGAGATATCTAAAATAGAATTCGAGATATCTAAAATTGAATTCGAGATATCTAAAACTGAATTCGAGATATCTGGAATAGAATTCGAGATATCTGAAATAGAATTGAAGATATCTAAAATAGAATTCGAGTTATCTAAAATTGAATTCAAGATATCTGAAATAGAATTCAAGATATCTGGAATGGAATTCGAGATATCTAAAATTGAATTCGAGATATCTGAAATAGAATTCGAGATATCTAAAATTGAATTCGAGATATCTGAAATAGAATTCGAGATATCTAAAATTGAATTCGAGATATCTGAAATAGAATTCGAGATATCTAAAATTGAATTCGAGATATCTGAAATAGAATTCGAGATATCTAAAATTGAATAAGAGATATCTGAATTGGAATTTTAGATATCTGAAATTCGTGATTATTTCGAGATATCTGCAATTATTTTAAGATATCTGCAATTATTTTAAGATATCTGCAATTATTTCGAGATATCTAAAATTCATTTCGAGATATCTGAAATAGAATTTGAGATATCTAAAATTAATTCGAGATATCTAAAATTCCTGATTAAATGTTAAAACGGCTTTCCATACGCCCGTACAAAATCTGCCACACTACTTTAGCGCCCGGACAAAACTTTGCCGCCCGCACAGAAAATTGACCCGCCCGGTCAAGAAGTTGTCTGTACACTCAATCACAAACACCACAACTTAGTCATTTGACTGCCTGTTATATTTGATTTCAAATACTCATGACAAGCAATGTATAATAAAACATCGGAGATGCAAACCCAGCTCACTTTTACCTGAGCTCTTATATCATTCAATATGCACTTACTGCATTTCTTTCATATGTTTCCACAGTAGGAATCTGTTACGATCAAACTCATACACTAAACGAAACCATTCAATTGAACTGTTCCCTAGGTTTCCCGATTTTCACCCGAAATTTCAGTTAACTACTTCATTCTTGAATACGTCCAAGTGGAAACTGGAGCTTCAGATCTGCAAGTAAAGTCAAAGATATTTAGAAAAGGCAATCTGCAAAAAGGAAATGACCACAAAATGCCCAGATTTGAACACATAGGGAAGGCTAAGAACAAGGAAGTAGATTGCACCATCTGTAATCTAAGCCCTCCTAAATTGTCAAAATTTTCCCAAAGGGGTCCCCCTCCCCTTAGACCCCCCAGGATGGCGATCACAAGAGCCCCCGGAAAGAAAACAGACCAGTGGAGAACCCTGCTATTAATTAAGCATCAACTAGCCCACGCTTGTCTTCCTTTTTAGTTTTACTGACAATGACATCCATACACTGCTTTGCACATATCGCGCAATTGGTATGCTCTTCAAATGGACCTAAAATGGCGCCCAGTGTTTACGTATGACGTCACAAATCTCAAGTTGGCCAAACTCACGGCTCTGGTAGGACCCAAAGATATTACAAGCATAGATTCCAAACTTAAGATGGCGCGTTGACTCCTCATGGAGGCCAAAATATCGGGGCGGAAGTGCTGATCACTGCTCAGTCGTTTTGAAAACAAACAGGCAAATGAATGTCTTACAAAATTATTAACACTTGTTATTTCGGAATGTTGTTGACTGAAGAAGTACTAAACCTCAATAAATTCCACTTGAAAAAGAATAACTTATTTCTTCAACGCGGCATCCCACGTATTTACACTTGAACATGAACGCACAATGACTGGTTTTGCAAGTTCATTGACATTCATTGGTCAGTTTCTATGGTATCTTCAAGTGACGCACTTTTATATGCGCTTTCAATTACTTATGCGCTCACAACGGGAAAGCAACTAGCGCGTTTGTTTCCAGAGCGCGCAGAACTGTGCGTCAAGTATTCCGGATAATACACAGAGAAATGTATTCTGCGCGTATAGAACGCGTTGTAAAAGTGCACGCACGCTAAAGTCTGTTAACAATGAAATTTTCTGTGACGCGTTCCTATTTTTGTACGCAGATCGCGGAACAGAACGGCGCGCATGTCAAATTAACACTTCCGCCCCGATGTATGATATGCGTCTCCATGAGGAGTCACTGAGAGTAACAGTGTAGGTATAGGAGTTTGGAATCTATGCTTATAATATCTTTGGTAGGACCCAAAGATATTACAAGCATAGATTCCAAACTTAAAATGGCGCGTTGACTCCCCATGGAGGCCAATATATCGGGGCGGAAGTGCTGATCACTGCTCAGTCGTTTTGAAAACATACAAGCAAATGAATGGCTTACAAAAGTATTAATACTTGTTATTTCGGAATGTTGTTGACTGGAGAAGTACTACCACCTCAATAAATTCCACTTAAACAAGAATAACTTATTTCTTCAACGCGGCATCTACGTATTTACACTTGAACATGAACGCACAATGACTGGTTTTTCAAGTTCATCGACATTCATTGGTCAGTTTCTATGGTATCTTCAAGTGACGCACTTTTATATGCGCGCTCAATTACTTACGCGCTCATAACGGGAAAGCAACTAGCGCGTTTGTTTCCAGAGCGCGCAGAACTGTGCGTCAAGTATTCAGTATAATACACAGAGAAATGTATTCTGCGCCTATAGAACGCGTTGTAAACGTGCACGCACGCTAAACTCTTTTAACAATGAAATTTTCTGTGACGCGTTCTTATTTTTGTACGCAGATCACGGAATAGAACGACGCGTATGTCAAATTTACATTTCCGCCCCGATATATGCGTCTCCATGAGGAGTCACTGAGCGTAACAGTGTAGGTATAGGAGTTTGGAATCTATGCTTATAATATCTTTGGTAGGACCCATATCAGGCGCCCTCTGTTGATTTTCGCTTGGCTGGTCAGCTCATAGAAATAAAAGTAAGGGAGAACTCTGACACAATGCAGCCATGCGTGTTGGTCAAGCCACGAAAATTGTGCTTGTAGTTTCTTTGCCAATACTTGAGGCAAAAGCAATTGCGTGATATTTGTATTAGGCGCAGGTATCCTGTTGCCGTACGGACTAGCCAAATCAGTGGCGTCAGTCCAGATCGTCAGACGTCATTCTCCCTTACTTTTCTTTCTATGGGGCAGCCCCATTTATGGTCTGCCGGCCGATTGATCTTGTGATTATACGCAAGATATAGCATCCAATCACCGACTTCGACCGCGTGTTTTTGAATTTGAAATTTGGCGAGAAAAGTGCAGTAATTGTTCCAGAAACGTGTAAGTTGTTTGTTCGAGCTAGGAGATTTGTGACATACCTTTCCGTCTATATAATACATACTATATGGTATATTATATAACACCTTATTAATTTCTCTACATTTGATTGGAGGACTGGTGGTCACATGCCATTGGTGATTCGGCACTATCATCAAGATTGAGGTGCTCGACCGTTGGTTAGTATATACTAACCCACGGTCGTTGGTTAGTATATACTAACCAACGGCAATGACGTCACCGATCATTGCAGTACGTACAAGCTATGCCGCGACTCAAATTGGGGACCGTACATTGCATATCGTACGTAATAGGCACGTAAACGCGTATCGAGCAAACGACAAACCATGGAGCTGCGCTACACGGACAAACACGAACCATCGTGACCTCAAAACACAACTTTAACCAACGACAAGATCAAGGTAGATAGTTATAAGGTGTTATATAAAACAAATAATGAATGTTTTTCATTCGTGCGATAGTATGAATTATATTTCATTCGTTGAAAGATTTAACATTCTATTCAACTCGGCTTCGCCTCGTTGAATAGAACGTTCAATCTTTCAACTCATGAAATATAATTCATACTATCGCACTCATAAACATTCATTATTTGTATACTATTACTATACTGTATACAATGTTAAGGGGCGCCTGTGGCCTAACTAACGTTAGACTACGAGAGCCAGGGACTATGACTTCCGTTCTGAAAGACCATGATCTCCCTACGTTAGCGGAACGTCATAGACAAAATAGATTAATTCTGTTCTCTTCTTTAGTTGAAAATTCCCTTCATCATAAGGACCTAGCCTAGGAGGCCTAGTTCTCACGTACACTTTGTTCCCTGAACTAGGCCTAGGCTATAGCAACACAAACTTTTGACCGCATATTACTGTGAGAGTAATATCGTCTGCGTGCGTTGCTGCAGTGATTGTTGTTATATACGCGTATGCGCGTGTATGAACGTAACTATAGCTATGGACTATGTCACAATTATTGAACAGCAGTGCGTGCTATTTAGCGGGGTCCGTTAGTTTCCGCCCTCGGTAGTTTCCGCCCGTTACTTTCCGCCCCTAAAAATTAAGGGCGGAAAGTAACGTTTAAAGGGCGGAAACATAAATGTAAAATTAACATGAACTTGCAAGTGTTTCTATTTCTTTTTCAGTTTAGAGGACCAATTTCAAGGAGATGTGGAATCTTTATCGGGAATCTCGTTAGGAAGAGTGGATTGTGTACAGTATAGTGACATGACCTAATAAGGCCACTTTCGAATGTCATTCATCGATGATCGATACAGTCAACGAAGCGCGTCAAACCTTGCTGTCACAATCAGTGCGTCAATTTTTGGTGCAGCACGTGCACAGCAAACTCCCTTGCTAATGCGCGTGAACCTGTTTTTCAAGCACTTGCACGCTGAGATATGCAGCTCAAACTGAACGTACAAACTGCTTATACTGAACCTGTACATACAGCTCTGTACAAAAACTGTAAACAGCGCCCGCTGAATTATTAGGTTACTTCTGATTTTAGTCTTGAGCTGGAAACGCTGAACTTTTCGTAATGGTATCTCTTGAAAGGAAAAATCTGTGGTAAAGATTTATAGCTCTCAAATAAGGTCAAGTCCGCCAAAACTTTTTCAGGTACAAACAGATTCACATTCTTTTGTCTTGTTTTTTAAAAACGAAAACTTTCTTAGAGTGGCCTTGTTAGGTCGTGCCATCATATTACTCTGGAGTGGATAAAAGAACTGAAACGAGTATGCTACTCGGGCAAACGCTAGCTCTGCATGGCAGTACGTACAGACCAGTTATTGGGTGTATACACATAAAATGTATGATATAAACCATGAGGCGTTCATTGATCCATAAAGAGAACAATTAGGGTTGTATGAAATAGGTACTGACTGGGCAGGGCCTTGGGGGCAGTTCCCAAGTGCGCTCAACCATTTTTTTCACAGATCATATTGTATATCCAATCATCTATATATTTTATGCAACATAACACAGTTTCACTTGTTCAAGGTAATAATTCTTCAATAGCGCCCTCACAACGATGTTTTCACATTTTAAAGCTTGTCGTGTATGCTTTGCTGAACAACAGTACAACAACTTTTACCATCAATATCACAACCGTTACTTCATTATTTGGACCATATTCGACCTAACTTGTGTTTATTTGGTCTCCAATTCCCACAGGTATTCTCACTTCATTTCGTTACTTTCCGCCCCTAAAACCGGTATTTTCCGCCCTCAAAAATCAAGGGCGGAAAACAACATTTTGTAGGGGCGGAAACTACCGAGGGCGGAAACTAACTGAATTCCATCTACATTCACCATAGTGGCCAAGATTTTCTAATCTAGCCTAGGCTCTAAGTGTAACATCATTACATTCGCCAGGAAAAAAAACCCGGTCAAATTCGATTATGTCCTGAACGATGTAAAGTTAGTTAAGGTGGACTCGATAAAGTACCTAGGGGTCACGATTTCTAATGACCTAAACTGGGATAAGCACATTCAGTCTATCTGCAACAAGGGTAATAAGATTTTGGGAGTACTTTATAGAAACCTATCTTTTTGCTCTCGCGACGTGAAGTTAGCTGCCTACAAGGGTCTCCTCCGGCCTGTCCTGGAGTATGCTTGTTGCGTATGTATGGGATCCTTCTTCTTCTTCTTCTCGTGTACTGGCAGGGCTCTAAAAAAAAGGTAGAGCATATGAGCCAGAGGTGTGCGGGGAGGGGATATGACTTAATCAAAATGTAAATTATGCTTGAACGAATTTATACTACTTGCATTGACAGTCCCTTCAGGTAACATATTCCACTCCTTTATAGTTCTTGGGAAAAAGGAGTATTTGTAAGCATTAATACGACACGCAGGTTGTTGGAAGTTTTGCGTGTTCATTCTCCGAAGGCCCTGCAGTGTCACTGGTTTTAGGAAGTTTTCTTTAGGTATGTCAATAAGGTTCTGATTAATTTTATACAATAGGGTTAATCTGGAGGCAGATCTCCTGTTCTGCAAGGACGTCCAGTGGAGATCATGGAGGAGCTTGGCGACCGTTCCTTCCGTTTTACTATAGTTATGTGTGACGAACCTTGCAGCATTACGTTGCACCCTTTCCAACTGGCTACAATGCTTTTGAAGGTGAGGGTCCCAAGCAGGTGTAGCATACTCTAAATGGGGCCTGACTAAGCTGGTATAGGCAGTGGCTTTGAGCTGCTCGGTGCAGTTGGAAAGGTTCCTCTTTATGAGGCCAAGGACCCTACTAGCTTTTGTAGTTGCATGAGCAACCTGGGTGTCCCATTTCAAATTATCTTGGAGATGAATACCAAGGTAAGGATAAGAATGAACTGTTTGCAAAGTCTGACCGCCCAGTTTGTAATTAAAATGGGTGGTGGATCTACCTGATGAGATGTGCATAACATAACACTTACTAGAGTTGAAACGCATTTGCCACTTGTTTTGCCAAGCATTTAAGGTATCAAGATCTTTCTGCAGATCCTCAGAATCCTTGGTGGTTGAGATAGTCTTATACAAGAGACAATCATCCGCAAATAGCCGAGTGGTTGACTTAAGGTTGTCAGGTAGGTCGTTGATATATAATAGAAATAATAGGGGCCCTAAAACAGTACCCTGGGGTACACCAGAGTCCACAGGGAGAAAAGAAGAAGACTGGCCTTCAAGAACAACTTTCTGTTCTCTCCCACACAGAAAGGCTTTAATCCAACCAACAAGTTCTTTGTTTATACCGTAATAGTATAATTTGTTGATTAATCTAGAGTGGGGGACCGTATCGAATGCCTTGCTAAAATCAAGGATGACAACATCTACTTGTTTACGTTTATCTAGGGCACTGGCCAGGTCGTCAACAGTTAGGACTAGTTGAGTATCACAAGATCTTCGTTTTCTAAAACCATGCTGATAGTCGGACAAGATTTGGTGGTTGTCCAAATGGTGCATCACTTGACTGTGGACAATATGCTCTAGAATCTTACAACATATGCTGGTTAAGGATATACCGGACGGTAATTTTTGGGATCAACTTTCTCTCCTTTCTTAAAAATTGGGGTAATGTTAGCCTTTTTCCAGTCCTCTGGTAACTCTCCGCTTCGGAGGGAACAGTTAAAGATCTCAGTCAGGACTGGAGCAATCTGATTGGCTAGCAGCTTCAAGATACGAGAGGGAAGGCCGTCGGGGCCTGCTGCTTTAGCAGGGTTGAGATCGTTCAGTAGCTTAAGTACACCTTCATTAGTGACTTTGAATTTACTCATTAGGGGAAACGGGGAGGTCCCTTTGTTAGGTATATCATGAGTTTGCTCGATTGTAAACACTGATCGAAAGTAATTATTCAGTAAGTCCGCCTTACCCTTACTATCAGATATCAGTTGCCCTTGATCTCTAAGAGCTCCAATCCCCCCACTGTCCCGTTTGAGTGACTTGACAAACCTCCAGAATATTTTAGGATTATCTTCCATACTCGGCGTCAAAACATCATTCATATAATCACGATAGGCTTTCCTCATCATTTGCTGGGTTTGCTTTTGCAGATGTTTGTACCTAGACCATACTCTAGGGCTTTTCGATTGCTTAGTTTTCTTAAACCATCTGCTTTTTAATCTTATTTGGCGCTTCAATATCCTTGACATCCAGGGTAAGTCCCTACTTGGTTTCACCAATTTAGTTGGTATATGGGTCCTATTTACAAGATAAGCTAGAGAGCATTCAGAGGAGATCGGTTCGTTTTATTAGTTCAGAATTTTCTCGTGAGCCAGGGTCAATGACTGTCATTTTGAAGGACCTTGATCTCCCCACGCTTGCTGAGCGTCGCAAGCAAAATAGACTTATTCTCTTCTCGAAAGGTTTTTTCGGTAAGGCTAATATTCCCGAATTCAGTTACTTTCCGCCCCCAAAAAAAGTTATTTTCCGCCCCTGGTTTTTAGGGGCGGAAAACACCAGTTTGAGGGGCGGAAAGTAACGGGATAGAATGGAATACCTGCACAAGTTGAAGGCTTGACAAACTAAAACTAAATTTTCTTATCAGTGAATGTCTCTCCATATACACTGATGTCTTTTACACAACAATCCATAGTACATACTTATGCTGATTTTTTATTCTCCCTAGCACTTAGTGCATTGCAGTGTGTACGCAAATACAGTACGTATATATACACGTACGTTAACGTATGTACAGTACATGCATATGGACGTGTACGTACAGTAGTACTGTGATTGTACAGTGGTGTGAACAAGTTCTAATACACATACTTTACAACTGCAGCTGCACTATATAGGCATATCCATTCTTCTCTACGTGATTTCTAAAAAAGTCCCACGATTTCATCATTTTTTGGTCTCAGAAATGAAAAAACAAGTAGATACAATTGTAAGTTAATCTTTGATTCCGAATGTTATTTTCCGCCCCTGATATTTGAGGGGCGGAAAGTCAGGGGCGGAAACTACCGGGGGCGGAAAGTAACGGTACCCATGTAGATGAAGGCACTAATGTTAGGCTAGGCCTAACGGTATCCAGTCAAAACGTCCCCGCTTTTTAGCAACCAAAACGTACTTCAAACATGAAGTTTATTGGAATTCACATTAAAACTATTGGTCGGCAACTTGAAGTAAACTTCAAAAAATTCAAAAAAAAAAAAAAAACAGAGTGTAAGGATTGATAAGGATAATGTTAGGCAAGCATAGTTAGGCTGGCCAACGTTAGAACTTACAAACATTAGTTACTTAGTCATCCAACTCGGCCTTCAACAGTTGACGAACAGACTTCACAGTTACCACAAACACTTTGGAATATGCATTGAGTACAAGGACCATAAAGTTTAAATTTTCCAGAAAACTTCCATTTCATACCAATAACTGTAGGCCTACTTTACAAAATAACTTGATGGAACTGAGTTCAGACTAAAGACATACCAATTGAATCTTGGGACGTTTTTGCACGGGGACATTTTGACTAATGGCGGGGACGTTTTGGTTAGGGGATGTTTCGACTGGTAAGCGGCCTAACACTAGGCTAGCCTAGGCAAAGTAGGCCTAAATTAGCCCTTTGAAAATGACCCACCTTTACATTCCTATGATAGACCTACTATAGCCTAGGCCTATACACTGCAATTCTGGTAAGGACCGACTAGAACTCCTTGAACAGTGCTGTGTGTTTCCATTTACTGTAGGCCTAGGCTTCCACTCCTTGGATTTGTCCAAAGTGTGAGAGCAGGTATATAGCTGGTAGGCTAGTGTAAATTCTTTTATGTCCCAAGCAGGCAATGATCTCACATTAAACAATAGTTTTAAGGCACTAGCTTAATCCTGTTCAGTGTATTGAAAGCGATTCCCTACAGCAGCCGAAAATCAGATGAAGACACCTTGCAGAAAGGAGCTATGTCTTATGTCTATTTTGCCACTGGTTATTAATGGCAAACAAGATAACCGCACAGTTGAAGAAAACTGGCTCCTCATTAGGTCTTTTCTCGAGAGAACTGTGGAGAAATACATCCCTTCCAAACTCTCGAGAACTAGGAAATCCCTTCCCTGGGTTAATGATAGTATCTGTAGGATGATTAAGAGAAGGAGCAGACTCCATGCTCTGTATAAGAAAACTAGCAAAGCCCATATTTACAACAAATGCGTTGACCTTCGTGCTGATATCAAGAAGGAGGTGTTTAATTTGCACAAGAATTACATCAATGGCATGATAAATGACATTACTTATGATTCCAAACCCTTCTGGAAGTACAGTACATTAATGGTCAGAGGAAGGATTATAAACATGTATTCCCCCTTTACAGACATTGGATGGTAAAATTGCTAATAGTGATAGGGATAAGGCCGAGGCCCTTAATAGTCAGTTCAGTGGTGTTTTCACAAGAGAGCCCCTTGATTCAGTACCTCTCCAGAGACCTACAGTACTTGTAGTAAAATGAGTGATATTTCTACTGTATCTCCACGTTCGGGGTTGAAAAGTTGCTGAAAAATCTAAAGGTTAGCAAAGCCATGGGTCCTGACAACATACACCCATGGGTCCATAGCGAGCTTGCGACAGATCTGGCACCAATGATTAGTCACCTTTTCCAGCAGTCAATTACCAGCGGTCATATTCCCAGGGACTGGAAAAGGGCTAATGTTTGTCCAATTTTTAGCTCACACATTGTACACAGTACATGTGTGAGGTTATAAAATGGGGCAGATGTCGTCAACTTTTCTACAAAAGTTTTCAGCCTTTTGATGTGTGGAGATTTTGAGCTGAAATTTTGGGACATGATTGTTTGTCCACAGGGCATTAAAACTTGCCTATTTGCATTTTGATATACAAAAGTTAAATTTGGTTTTTAAGCAATTTTTGTAGGGCTGAGTTCACTGTGCCTGCTGAACAGGTAGCTGTTTATTCATTGTACTTATAGCAGTGTACTTGGTTGTGTGTTCAGTTGCTATCTCGCAACTGCCTGTGCAGGTTTGTTTTGAAATTTGATCCATTCACACACACACATCAGTCTTTGTTCATCAAGTGGCCCATGCAATCACAATGCCTTGGGGATAACTAATTGTATGATCATGATTCATTAAGCAAGGAGTTCCATGGGAACTCCTGCATTGAGCAGCTACTTGATTCATGATAACAAAATCTGAAGCAACTCTGTGGTCAGTTTGGCTTACAAGAAAGGAAAATGGTTTAACCTGTTGTGGGAATATATCCCATTTTGTTCCTGGATCAATTGAGATGGTCAAGTCAAGTAATTGCAATACTGTAACTGTTTTGAGTTCAACTTCAGTAGCAGCTTTTTGAGTCTGTGGTTTGTTTTGATTGAGTGCAAACCTATGCAGTGTTTGCTTGTGGTGTTGTAGGTGCAACTACATGTACTTTGCAAACTTGAACAGTTTAATAACATCAGTTTAATTTCAGTCTTGCTGCTAATTCAAGTATGTACCCTTTACAGGCCTTCTTGATTTTAGAAAATATGCAGTGATATTTGTAGATCTGTCATCAAACAGTGTCAGTTGCAGTGTTTACATGCCTAAACGTGCTTGTGATTTTTCAGTCGGGTTTTGAGTTCATTTATTATTATGCTCTTTTCTTACGTTTTGCCTTTGCAAGGTAAGGAGGTTTTGTGGAAGTTGATGAATAAATGATAAAATTTGGTTCTTTTGAGTTCCTATTTTTAACAGACAAGAGAAATTGTGTGAGCTACACAACAGCATTGCTGTTCTAGTTAAGAAAAATGATAGCTTCCTCCCATCCAACTATTGCCCTGTCTCTCTGACTTGTAGTTGCTGTAAATTGTTGGAGCATATCATTTGCTCAAATCTGATGGATCACTATGAAGTGAATAAAATCCTTTCCACTAAGCAGCATGCTTTCAGTAAGAATCACAGTTGTGATACTCGGTGTCTGTTATTGATGATTGGGCTTCGGCCTTGGATAAAAGTTAACAGGTCGATGTCTTTATTTTAGACTTTGAATAGGCCTTCGATACTGTTCCTCATGAACTCCTCAAGACGAAGTTATATTCTTTAAGGGTTTCTAGACAAGTCATTAATAGATAACTTTCTTTCTGATCGCTCACAATCTGTTGTTGTAAATGGTACAAAATCTTCTCTGGTTCTTTCTGGTATTCCTCAGGGTTCTGTTCTAGGACCAGTACTCTTTCTGTCATATAGAAACGATATTGTTGAAGCTGCTTCTCCTGAAGTTAGGTTGTTCGCTGATGATTGTATTTGTTATAGGGTCATTGAAGATCACAGTGACTGCAGAGAGACATTACTTGCCTGGGCCAATGGGCCAAAACCTGGGGCATGAGATTTCATCCGGCAAAGTGTAATGTTATGTCTATTACTAGGAAACATAGTCCCAGAATTTTTAAGTATACCCTAAACGGGGTTAATCTGATGAGGTAGGACTCTTTTTGGGGGTGATCATCACCAAGAATCTCAATTGGGGAAATTACATACAGTCTCATAAGGAAACAAGGTCCTCGGCTTGTTACGTTGGAACCTTTCTTTTTGTTCCAAGGAAGTTAAATTGGCAGGCTATAAAGGTTTGCTTAGGCCTTTGTTGGAGTATGCTTGTTCTGTTTGGGATCCATATCAGGCGTCACTTCAAGATCAACTAGAGGGAGTACAAAGGTGATCTGTTCGGTTTATTGCCAAAGAGTACTCCCGTGAAGTTGGTTCGATGACTACCCTTTTGAAAGGTCTTGGTCTCAGCACTTTATCCGATCGCCGTAGGCGTTGTAGGCTTCAACTACTCACCAAAGGCAAGCTAATATCCCTCTGTCTAGCCTTTGTAAACCCACTCGTATTATCTCGTAACGTGCATGCTTTGCACTACAGCCCCCCACCCCCCTACTAGGACTAATTGCTTTAAATACAGTTTTATCCCAAACACAATTTGGGACTGGAGTGATCTCCCTGGCAGTCATATCGAGGGGGCTGTTAGTCACCCTAAGCCCGTAGAGTTTGTATCAATTCTCTGAGGGTCTGACCGACCTCACGGCATGTACGGTATGTGGTGTACTAATATCCTTAACTAGATGTCTCATCGTATTCGAAAGAAGAAGAAGACTCCAACACAGCCCTTGTTTACAGTGTAGCCTACAAATTTTTCACATCCCCTTGCAATAATGTCTGGGGATCTCTCACGCCCTCAAATGATGATATTTTCTCACCAGACTTTTTCCATTACAGTAACTCTCTTTCACATGTTTCACCTGCAGACAATAGTCTGGCAAAGTTTTTCAGAAAGATGCAATTTGAAGCCAAAAATCAGGCTACGTATTGTGGTCAATGGCAGAGTAGGCCTTAGGCTAGGCTATGTTCAAATACAGATCTAGCCTAAGCCTATCATGTGGGTGACTTGGTTCTTACACCAGAATTCGACTGTAACCTTTATAGTCCGATCATCTGTGATGACCAAAATTTGCACAGAACAACCAAAAGTCATCTGGTTGGTTGTCCATGTGACGACTAGTTCTCACAAAAGAAAATTAATGTTCTTCTAATCCTGATTTTGAAAAACAATTTTATTAAATTTTGTTGGAACATTGTCTACTATATATTTTTCTCTTGCCCATACCTTAGGACCTTAGGAACCTCAGTGGGCGCAGCTCTGTTGAGCTCTTTGTCCACATCTTCTTGATCTTCACCATCGGCAACTGCAGTAGCAATGATCAAGATCTGTGGGTGACTGCCATATGCACAAAATCTGCCTTGTAGTTATACATCATCTCATGGCCAGCCCAAAACCTATCCAAAGCCTTCTCAAACTGAAAAACAGTGGTGGCTGAAATTAGACTCTCAGGGAGGGCATTCCAAACTTCAACAACTCTGCTGACAAAATTAAAGTTTCTTGTTGAGTCTACAAACTCTTTGAGTAACTTCTGACTATGTCCATGGGTATGAGTAATTGTACTAAACTTTAGAAAACCTTCAGTAACATCACTATCATACACACCTGAAACAATTTTTAAAACCTCAATCATATCACCTCTTAATCTACGGCAGCTTAAGTTTCTTTAACCTTTCTGTGTAAGCTAAACCCTTTAAGGATGGAATCAACCTAGTTGCTCTCCTCCGAACATTTTCAATAGCATCAATGTCACATTGAAATGAGGTGACCAAACAGCAGCAGCATATTCCAAATGTGGCCTTACAAGGGCCTGAAATAGAAGCTTCAAGCTTTTCTCATTCAAAAACATATATGTACGTTGAATAAGGCCCATAATACTATTGGCCTTGCTTACTTGGTGCTGAATGTGCTCTGAAAAGCCAAGACCACTGTCAACAAGGACACCTACAGTATATCCTTCTCACAATCAGACTTATCCAAAAGCATGTCATCCCCACTACCCTTGTATAAATGATAACTCCTAGGAAGACAACCATGGCACCTATTTAAAGAGGCAGTGAAAACTTTGCACTTATCAGGATGAAACTTCAAAAGCCACTTGTCTGACCAGCTCTGGAGTTGATCGAGATCTCTCTGCAAATTATTAATAACGTCCATACTTCTGATTTCTTTAAATATCTTTGTATCATCCGCAAATAAATAGGCCATACCATTCACACACTTAGGTAAATCATTTATACAGTATATACAACAAGCAAAATACATGTAAGACCTAAAACCAGTTATCCTGAAGTATGCCACTTGTAACTGCATGCTCACTAGATTCAACTCCATTAACAATAACCTTTTGGCATCTTCCATTCAAAAAGTCTTCAGTCCAATGCCTTATTTGAATACTAAAGCCATACCCCCTTAGTTTCTCCATAAGTCTTCTATGGGGAACTTTATCAAAGGCCTTCATGAAGTCCATGTAAACAGTATCAACACAACCACTGTTGTCTAACACTTATCCACACATCCATAACCTTCAGTAATTGCAGTGTACTGTAATCGATCTCCCAGAGATAAAGCCAAACTACAGTACATATTACTAAACAAATTATGGATCCTCATGTGGTCAACGATAAAAGATCAAATTATTTTCTCAAGTATTTTGCACATTACACTTATCAAACTGACAGGCCTATAATTTCCTGGAAGAGCCTTGTCATGTCTTGAATAAAGCAGTAATATTGCCTACAGTACTTTCCAAACATCTGGAACTTTACCAGTGGAAAGAGATAAATTAAATATTTTAGTCAAAGGTTTTGTAATAGTCTGGGCTAATTCTTTTAGAGCCTTTGGATGAAGTCCATCAGGACCAGGTGATTTATTAACATCCAAATCCTGAAGTAAATTAAAAACATCTGTCTTGTGAACCATCTTGTTCACACAAGGATTAACAATCTGAACAAGTTCGATAAAAGGAACCGGGCCCTCAGGTTCAGCCTGCTAAAAATTTAGTTAAGACCACAGCCTTTTCTTTATCATCTTTTGTTATTCATTCATCTTTAAATTGGGTATCCCTGTTTTTATTTTATGCTTCGAGTTTGCATACTGCCTAAACCTTTTAGGGTTACTCTTGGTATTTTTTGCAATATCCTTTTCCATTGTTATCTTGGCCTTGCTTACTAAATTTTTCACTTGGTTTCTAAGTCTAGTATAGTCATGATATTTCCTTTGGTCTCGTGTTTCCATCTCTGCCAACAACTATCTTTTTTCTTTATCATACAGACCATTTTATCATCAAGTGGAAGGTAATTATGCTTTTTCGCTTTTATAATTTTTTGAGGATTTGTACTTGGTACAAACTCATTCATAGCTTGATTAAATAATAGCATAAATTTGTCGGTAAGCTTATTAACATCATCACCTTGCATAAGATTGTCCCAGTCGCAATCTAATCTCTGGTTCATTCCCACGTAATTACCTTTAAAAAATTTGTACTTTCTTATGACATTTGTGCATGGATCAAAATAACATCTAAAAGTAAACTGAATTCCACAATGATCACTATGTCCTAATGGATTCAAGTATTGTACATCTTGGACCATGTCCTCCTCATTAGTGACAATTAAATTCAGCATACTAGGTTCACTATTAACTCTTGTCCTGGTAAACTCCCTAACATGCTGGTAGAGAAAACTATCTCTAAAAACATTCTAAAAAATTACCACTGAATTACCACTGCATCATCTCCATTACACCTTAGAGAGCACCAGTTGATTTGGGGAAAATTAAAATCCCCCATGATCAAAACATGAGAATAACCAATTTTGGAAACCTTCGAAATGAGGATATTTAACTCATTTAAATTGTCCTCATCACAATTTGGACTCTTTGTAAATGCAGCCAGTCAACAATTTATCATTACCCTGCAATTTTATGTTAACCCAAACACTTTCTTTAAAGTTTGAATGTACTTGACACTCATCACCCAACACCCCATCTCTTACTGTATATACAGAGCCACTCCTCTCGATGAATTGCCATAGATCTGGTTCGACAGAAACGTGTAAACCTTCAATATGAAGCTCTGGCTTGCCAGGAAGAAATCTGTAATTTTTAGGATATAACTTCAGTGATACCAATAACATCCACTTTCCTACTTTTTTTTGCTACTTGTGCTACTTTAAACCCTCCATCTTCACATGTACACTTATACTATGCATGTCAGTCTTCATTTGTCCAATACTATTTCTTTATTTTTGATTTTTTAAGTCCCTTTTGGACAACTATAAAAATTCCTTAAAGGAGCTATGGCGTTAGAGAGAGATAAGATTTTACGGCTCAGTTTCTAACCAATTGGTTTAAGTCGGACCGGCCACAGCCTTTTTTCCAGTTGTGGCTCACTGGCTTGTTTTCCCTACACCATCGCTTATGCTGAGCCTGGGTGGAAAAGGTTGGGAAGCTGGGAGGCTCCTTCCTGGGAAATTTGGGTATTTGGAGGGAAATTTTGGTCACTGGAGGGAAATTTACACCTTTTATGTACATGAAAATATTTGGTAGGAATTGTGGAAATTTTGACTCCCTTCCCAGGAAATAAACATTTTTTCCAACCCTGATGCTGAGCACCAAGCACAATGGCAGTAGGTTCCATTTTTAGTCTTTGGTATGACCCGGCCAGGAGTCGAACCCCAGACCTGACTGCAAGTCGGATGCTCTAACCACTTGACCATGCAGTCGGAACTATGGCATCCCCCCAAATACTGTATATTTAGACATATCCCCATAGTTCTAAATCCAGTTGGTGATTGTACTTTGGCATTCATTTCAACAATAATAGCTCCACTCTGGTTGCTAATGATGACTTGGATAGTCAGTTGTGTTCCTACAGTAATCAGGCTCACAGTCACACAGCTTGTTTTTCAATATTGCCTCGAGCAATTGAGACTGAGGGCAGGCTATTGTGGCTCTGTCTTGGAAGTGTTGTACAACTAGACAATTGCTTGTGTTACATTGGAAGTGGGGCTAGAAGTTAGGCTAGTTGGGAGAATCGTTACTGTCTGGGGTGCTTAGAGGGCCTTTAAAATCGAGGCCTGTAGGCTGTTACACATACTGTGCATGTTATATTTGCAGTTTTTTCCTGTCTTTTGCATGCACAGTGCATACTAGCCTATGCCTTCATAAAGCCTGTTTCGTACTCTAAGAGAGATGATATCACGTAATTAGACACAATAAAAATGTTGCCAACTCTTTCACACTGGTGACTTTTTTCTTATTCTTTCAGGGGTATTAAGATGACTGATTGGCCATGTGATCTAACAAAATAGCAATTGTACAGTATCTTAGGGTCACACGAAATTTTGCTTGAGGACAAGTAGGTGAAAGTTGAAAAGTTTCAACTCAATTTTATTGCGTCATATATTGTCGCATTTGTATTACGTTAAGTTTGAAAGGTTCTGCCCAACCGCATTGTTCTCTACTTTTTTTTCTTTTATCGTATCATATCCCGTCACACGTAGTGTGAAAGGGTGGAAGAGGGCCTTAAGAAATAGCCTAGGGGCCAAGGCCTAGACCAGGTTGCAGATTTCAAGTATGGAAACAAGTAACAAGTATGAAAATCTTTTGAGATAACTGGTGTCACTCTGCATTATATATGTACTGGCTATGTACACAGGTACGTACAAAAGTTACTGTACAGGTAACAAATACGGGAATCTTCATGTGAAAAAAGTGAGATATACTGTACTGTACAGCTCATTGTTTGTAGATGTACAAAGTGTAATACATACAGTGTATAAGCAAGTAAGAAGCTGCACTCTTGATTTCAGGAGCTACTCTAAACATGTTGCCATTGGTACTGTAGTTCATGGTGTAATTTTTAGTTTCAGGTCACACTTTTTTGAAAACCTTTGGCTGGTAAGAGATTTACAAGTGGTGTGAAAGAGAGTTGATGGACAAAGTGGTGGGAAAATATTGCAATTTGAGATAGTGATGATGTCCCTGGTCACCATGGGTGGGAAGTGTGAAAATTTGCTAGTCTTTGGCATACAAAGAGATCTATTCAATATTCAGTAGGCTGATGGCTACTGGAATATATGGTACAGTATTTCACCAATGTTCATCTAGTCTTTGTGAATTAACTTAGACTTAGCCTTCAGAACGCACTGGAAATTTTGCACCCCTGGGACAAAAGCTCCTTGGATCTCTCATGGCTGTAATTTGCTCTTCCTTTTTCCATCAAACGTCACTGAGTGATGTCTGGACCTACATCATTAATAGATATGTGTAACTTTTATCCTCATCTGGTACCAAAATGTATTTAAAGAATGTGGGCCTAATATTGGCTTAGCTCTCAAACAGGCCTACTGTGAAAAGTACAGATCCAAGGGCTGATACATACTGTAAGAGTATAAATTGATTTATCAGAACACAAATCTAAGGATGAATTCCGCAATGGCTTCATAATAATGGGACTCCTAGTCAGGCATAAGAAGCCATTACCTTTGTTACAAAACTCAAATGCACGCCTCACAATGTCTTTTGTGTGGTCTACATTACAAGTAAATGTTACTAAAACTGGTGCTGTAGTATTGACCAAAATGGTATTGAATACTGTTGCCATATTCATAATGGAGCTGCCATTATCACTACATTTAATGTATTTTATGCTAATATGATGTAGTATTCAAGTGCTATTTAAAGGTAAATCACAATACAATTCCAATGTCTTGATTGTTCTTACAGTACTTCTTGGACATTTAAGAATGTTACTGTACATCACACTCAGGGACAGCTCTAAATTGTCAGAGGTACTGTAGCCTCCATGTCAGACACAACTCATGTTCTTTATCCTAAAAATTGTTTTTTTTTTTTCATTACTTTATGTTGCAAGTCATTATCCTAAAGTCAAGTCCTAATCTTGTCAAGAAAGAGTATGCAGTGCGACTCAGGTCTACAGTAAGTCAGCAATGCAATTCAAAAATACTGACAAGTTGGTGCTTACTGTATAGTTAAGAAAATGAAGAAATTTGTAAACCCTGTCAGTGGTGCAGGGGTGTGAAATCTCCGCCTTTTAGCGGAAATCCGCTTTTTTCATTTTCCCTCCCAATTTCATTTTCCGCCTTTTTGAAAAATCTGACAGAAGTAACTGTGCATCGAAACCGAAGATTTCCGTCAATGGAAAAACGATACCAGAACGTCTTTCCTACCGTACAGTATATACTGCACTACTGCAGTATTGTATGCAAAGTGCTTGTACGGGAGTTCATATAGCTAGCTGGGCTTGTCTTGACATTAAAACCCTAAAAATCTCGATCGGGTGTAACATAATTGAGGTTTGAGTGAAATATACTGTCCAGTAGGATATAAATTTTAACAAGTTTTAAACACAAAGTTTATTTGAGCACACTCTGAAGGTATGAAATACAGTGGCCAGATTTTGTGGATTGCTATCACAAACTTATTCTATATGAAAGGGTGGAAGTAGGGCACTGTTCTGCAAAACCTGCGCTGTATTGGTAGTCAGAATTTTAGTATTTGTCAAAGGCATAGAGGTGTACTTACATTTCATTAAAAAACACATACCCTTAATTCTTTCAGTCAAGTTTCAATAATTTTTCATTTTTTTAAATTTATACAGTGCCACAATCCAGCATTAATTTAAAGAGAATATATTTCTTTTGTATACAATGGAATCAAGTCTGAGTTCTGATACAGAAGATGAAGTTTTCTTTGGACCTATTTTGGCAAAAGAGAGCCAAATAGCTTCAAAGCTCAGGAGGAGGACAGAATTATTTGACCCAACTTTTAGGAACAAGAGAGTTGCATCGTGTAGTGATTCATCTAATTCTACAGAAACATCTTTGTCAGATGTCTTTCTGGAGGAACCTTCTGGATCAACAACTAATTCACCAAAATCTCCAATTTTACCCAAAAGTCATGGACTCAAAGATGAGAATTCTGTGATGGAGTCTCCTCTTCCCAGAGATGTGGAAAGAGCAAAATCAGAAGATACCGCAGATGACCAAAAGGAGTCTCCTTTCCAGGTGAAGGGTAAAGCCCTGCTTGATCTTATCTACAAGACAAAGGAGGAGTGGAGCTCCCCGACCCAGAGTCCTCGAAACACAGGTATGACAGGAAGTAGCACCAAGTCACCCGAGAAACGCAGGATTATTCCCCCTTTGGCCTCAGATTCATACAAATCCTGCTCTGAAAAGGTCCCAAAGTATACCAGTGACTCACTGTTAGATAATGATACTTCCAAAGTAGGAGAGCTTTCATTGGATAATTCTGGAGCTTTGAGTGAAAAATTACCAAACACAATTACAGATGCTGGGAAAGATGAGAATGGGGATAATGAAATGTCAGATGAAGATGAACTTAATTATGGCTTAAAACAAAGTAACTTATGTGAAGGTGAAAAGCATCTATTCAGAAAAGAAAATGTTGCTATACCAATCTGTAAAAATTTAAGCAATGCATTCAAAGAAACTTCAAAGACAGTAGTACAAGTGAAAGATGGTTGCCAACAGCACGGCAGCATCTCAGACTGGTCTAGTCAGGAAGATGACATTGCAAGAGGTGAGGAATTATGGGAAGAAAATGCAAGAGAAAAGCAAAATGGTGATTCCATTGAAAGTCTTCAGAGTGAAAATGAAGAAATTTCAGTGTCAGATGCAAGTATTGCTAATAATGCAGGAAATCAAGAAAGCAGCAGTATTTTGAACAGTGAGGCTATCTCTAGCATTCATCACCGGGTCAGCCTAGATTCATCTGTTTGGAGCGAGTACTTGTCTGAGCAGGATCAGACTGGAGAGAGTGAACTCGATGGACAAAAAGAGGAATTCTCACCTGAAATTTCTGTCAACAAAAGCTGTGCTGTTTGTCAAGTTGCAAGCAATGAAAGAAAAGAAAATTCACCTCACCAAGTAGTGAATGAAAATTCCTTAGTCATTGCTCCATTATCAGCATTCACCAAAGTAAGTAGTGAAAGTACCTTGGGTCAAATTCCTGGTGCATCATTAAAAGAACTCTCATTTAGAAAGTTCACTCCCTTCATGAGTTCTTCCCCCAGAAGCTCTGCTTTTTCATCTCCAGTAGAACTGAGCAGAAAAGATGTAAGCATACCTGAAGGTGTGAACTTAGAGTCGGGCTCAGTTTTACAGGACTCTACCAATTTGATACAGCAGGTGGA
Organism: Holothuria leucospilota; assembly: GCA_029531755.1. Taxonomy (NCBI): domain Eukaryota; kingdom Metazoa; phylum Echinodermata; class Holothuroidea; order Aspidochirotida; family Holothuriidae; genus Holothuria; species Holothuria leucospilota. Next base: position 8,382 of record JAIZAY010000279.1, on the reverse strand, counting down.
TTCTCCAAAATATTTTCCTGCCATAACAATGGTAGACAAAAACAAAAATGACTCTGTACAGGAATGTGTCAGCAGTCCTGGACCTGCAAGAATGAGTACTCCTTTAAAAATTGAGGAAGCCTATGCCCACAGCAGACCTCAACTGAATCAAGAAACTCACACAAGTTTATGCCAGAACTATCATGGGTCTTCACCTACTATCTGTTATGTGTCATCTCCTCAGCATCAAAATGTTACAAAGTTACAATCAGATTCTCCATTACGACTGAGAAGACTCTTGGAACAAAAGAGGATTCAGTTGATGAAGTTGAAACAAGCAAAGGAAGAGATGATGCAGAAATTAACAGAAGATAATAAGGTCAGTTGTTGGGTAGCATATGTGGTTGCATTTTGCATGTTCTCCTTTGCAAGAAAACAAATCAAAAAAAGAGAAGAATAAGTTTGATTTCAAAATTAAGCAATGAAGAAAGAAACTTGTACAGAAAAAATTTTAATTTAAAGTTTCACCTACTGTAGGACCCACAGTAGCCTACACATTGTGCAAATCTCCCACCCTGCTCTTTCCCCTTGTGCATCATTCATTTCTTGACCTGTCATAAAATACTCAGAAATATGTGGATAATTATTACATAGATGACTTCAATATCCTGTTGACCATACAGCCAGCAAGTCATATAGAAGTTTAATTGGGACCTCCCTTCTAAGCACAGCAATAAAGAGGACCCACAGATTGGCTCATGAATCACTAGATGAAATGGAGTTCTGTCATTCATTGATGTTTGTGAGTACATGGACCAGTGGACAGTCTGTTATCAGATTTGTTGCAGTACTCAAGGTGGAAATGTAAATGGCTGGTATGGTGCATTTCATATCTCCCACCATTAGCCAGTTTCTTACTGTCATTGTAACAGCACAAATGTCACAGTGTAAATCCAGATTAGACAAAGATGGGGTAGTCATTTGAAAGACAAAAGGGCTTCTTAAGGATGTACTGGACATACCAAGTGCAGAAGTAGATGTTACTTGTTTTGATGAACAAACTCATCAGCATTTTGCATTTTTCTGCAGCATTTTTCTTTGCAAGTAGAGAATGCTCTTGCCCTGCATCAGAACATGGCAAGTCTTGAAGACATTCAACAGTCACCTCTTCTTAGAGAAAACATCTCAAGATTAGAATCATCCCCACCAGAATGTCTGGTAAGTTTATGTTACAGTACCCAAATTTGACGTTGTCAATTATATTACAAACATTTACTCACCTTCAACCTGACTTGCACTGCAGTTCATGCAGTACATGTATTGGAGCAGGGTGCAGCAATGGGTCACCATACATTCATAAAAATATGTACAGATGGCATATGTACAGTACACGAAAAAGTTACACAATTGTACACATTCAGGAAGGGCCACTGCTTAAATATGTGTTGGGTCCAGGTCTTCAGCAGCAAACTGTAGTGGGGTATAAGTGCAGTACAGAAACTGTAGGTTCGGTGGATAAAATATGCACCTATTTCTGTCTAGATTGTAAATGTTACCTCATTTTTGTCACCTTGTAACTGTGAGAAAAATCCCTCTTGCTAGGAAAAATGGGTTTAGGGGGGATGGCTTTAGACTGGAATAAATATATACCCGTGTCTGCTCTTTGAAAGCTGTTAAGCTATTGCTCATGCTGTGGAAGCCCATGTGTATGGTAAGATGTAATACAACACAAGACAATTCAGTGTATTAGAAGATGAGAATAGTTACAATTTCTGTTGCTACAGCTTTCCAGTGATGTGGATTTGGTCCACTCCACAGGGCACCTTTGCCCTCATGATCAAGTGGCTTTTTCTGTGGCATCAATTTTGCCTGGAGAAGGGACTTTGTAGGTCAATAATTTTTCACCCTAGAGTGACTCTCATTTTTTAGACCATATATTTCCACAATGTAAAAGTATCTCTTAGCCTTACATTAAGCAGGCTTGGACCAGGCACTACCAGCAGTCCAATCCACGTTTTGGCTTTACTATTGTAGGTTGTGGCAGAATCAGGTGTTATTCATGACCAGGAGTTTTGTTAGATTATTGCAAGTGCAAATTATATGATGTTTGGTTTTATGTCAATGCACCGTCAAGACTCTAGGAATACGCTAGTTGTACAAGCGAGTTACACCATGTACATGTAAAGGTGTGAAATGAAGACATGATCTGTAGGTCAGTGATTTGTGTATAAGTCAAGGAAAATTGTCACAAATTAAACACTAACCTTACTGTTGGATTTAATAAGTAGGGGATATTGACCAGGACCTTGTGTAAATATTAAAAGTCATGTGATCATCAGGTCATGTATTATTTTTTGGACCCAACTACTTTAGGCACCAACTCTCAGGAACCTTGGGGTGAAAGAAATCTCCTGGTTCCTGCTAAATGTAAAGCTTGTACATTACAGTACATTGATAAACTTAAGTTAGTATACTTATTTTCATTTGGATCAAATAGTGCATGTTTCCTCAGGGATTACATAGCTCTTCCCTGATTTATAGATTTGAACCTACAATCTTGGACAAAACTCGTTGGGACACCCCCGCTCCCCTTCACAAAGTTGACCATTTTCACGGCATACAGTCATTCTCTCTGCGCAAATTCGCTTCAAAATATGTCTAAAACCAGCCCTAATTAACGATCTACCATCGTTATAATAAAAAGCTTGGCTTGCAGTTCTGCTTTTAACATTTCATGGTAGATTGTGGCGCTCTTTCAGTTAAAATCTTGCCTTCTTACCACTAGTTGCAATAGCAGTGAGACTCTTCGATCTATCCATGAAAGAAATTGTTTTGTTTTCCGTCTTACAACTTAAGAAGATTTGTCATCCTCCTTTTAATTTGCTAAAAAATGCAACGCATATGGCTGCCATAGACATTGTTACGGAACGTAAACATTTCTGCCTGGCATTCCCTGCGAATACCTGAACAGTCTATCCATTATGATCTTGCCAACCAACAATAAATCAGTATAAACAAACAAAACAACACATTAAAACAATTTTAAATTATACTTTCATTTGGCTAAATCCTCAGGCCTATAAGCCTCCGAAAAAGTGTACTGAATACAGCTGCTCGAAAATTAAACATTTTTCTATTGAATTTGTTCTCGTAAATCGCTCACTTAAAACTCAGACAATCTTGGACAAAACTTGTTGGGACACCCCCGCTCCCCTTCACAAAGTTGACCATTTTCACGGCGTACAGTCATTCTCTCTGCGCAACTTTGGAAGGGGGAGCGGGGGCTTCATGTAAACCCGGGAACGGAGATTCAAGAATATTATGACAAAGCGTCCCAACAGTTTTGTCCAGGATTGTAGCTCATGGTTGAGTTGGTGTAAGTATCATTATCTGGAGCTGTCTGTTCAAGATATAGGGTTTACTTAACAAGTAAAGTCTAGTAATTATGACATAAAGTGGAAGATAATCCCTTTTAGTTCAAGGCTCCTTGCTAAGAAATTTTGGTAGTTGAGAACTGGAGGGTCATTGCTTTTTGTACATGAAAACATCTGATATGGGACCTTTGACCTGCTTCCCAGGATATATATGTAAACCTGTTTTTCAGCTGAGTCCATGACGTGAGAGATCAGTTACAGAGTTTCTTGCATGATGGTTTTCATTGGTGGTAATATGATTACCATGACAATATTAGATATGTTTGTTTGTTTATGGTTTCGATGATTAGAGAAACCTATGCAGTCATGATGGCGTGTGTATGTATGTGTGTATGTGCGCACTTACTTTGCATTCAGATTGAGGACCTAAACAATGGATTTCAGGTCCTTAGAAGGAAATACAATAGATTTCCCATGTCCTCAGAAGTTTAACAATTGAGAGTCTATTGTTAAAGTTAGGGTTAAGGAAGCAAACACAATAGAGAAAACAATGAAGTCCTTAAACAGTATGTAAAGCACACTTGTGCGTGTGTGCGTGTGTGTGTGTGTGTTTGTGACACTTTGCTCGTTAACACAATATCTCAAGAAGGGAAACTCTGACAGTTTTCAAACTTGGTACATAGGTGCCCCATATTGAGAGGAAGAACCCTATTGTTTTTGGTAGGGGTCAAAGGTCACCTGGGGTCACCAGGGGTCAAACTCTGAAAACCTTGTTAACACAATATCTCAAGGTAGGAAGCTTGGATGAATTTCATACTTTGTATGTAGATGCGTTATGGTGAGAGGAAGAACCCTATCATTTTTGGTGGAGGTGAAAGGTCACCTGGGGTCACCGGGGGTCAAACCCTGAAAACTTCGTTAACACGATATCTCAAGAAGGGAAGCTCTGACGGTTCTCAAACTTGGTACATAGATGCCCCATATTGAGAGGAAGAACCCTATTGTTTTTGGTAGGGGTCAAAGGTCACCGGGGGTCAAACTCTGAAAACCTTATTAACACAATATCTCAAGGTAGGAAGCTTGGATGAATTTCATACTTTGTGTGTAGATGCGTTATGGTAAGAGAAAGAACCCTATCATTTTTGGTGGAGGTGAAAGGTCATCTGGGGTCACCAGGGGTCAAACCCTGAAAACTTCGTTAACACGATATCTCAAGAAGGGAAGCTCTGACAGTTCTCAAACTTGGTACATAGATGCCCCATATTAAGAGGAAGAACCCTATTGTTTTGGTGGGGGTCAAAGGTCACCTGGGGTCACCGGGGTCAAACCCTGAAAACCTTGTTAACACGATGTCTCGATGTAGAAAGCTTGGATAAATTTCATACTTTGTATGCAGATGCCTTATAGTAAGATGAAGAACCCTATCATTTTTGGTGGGGTTCAAAGGTCATCTGGGGTCACTGGGGACAAACCCTCAAAACCTTGTTAACACAATATCTCGATGTAGGAAGCTTGGATAAATTTGATACTTTGTATGTAGATGCCTTATAGTAAGAGGAAGAATCTCATCATTTTTGATTCCTTGCCGAAGGCAGGCAAGGAATCTATGCGATGGTGATGTCGTGTGTGTGTGTGTGTGTATGTATGTATGTGTGTATGCGTGGGTGTGTGTGTGTGTGTGTGTATGTGACGCCTAGCTTGTAAACACGATATCTCGAGATAGCAATGACCGACACTTTTCATATTTGGTATATAGATTTGTCATGTTGAGAGGAAGAACCCTATTGTTTTTGGTGGCGGTCAAAGGTCATTTGAGGTCACCAGAGGTCAAATACCGAAAACTTTGTAAACACGATATCTCAAGTTAGCAATGACCGAAACTTTTCATATTTGGTATACAGATTTGTCATGTCAAGAGGAAGAACCCTATTGTTTTTGGTAGAGGTCAAAGGTCATCTGAGGTCACCGGAGGTTAATCTGCGAAAACCTCCTAAACGGCTTGTAAACACGATATCTCGAGATGGCAATGACCGACACTTTTCATATTTGGTATATAGATTTGTCATGTTGAGAGGAAGAACCCTATTGTTTTTGGTAGAGGTCAAAGGTCATCTGAGGTCACCAGAGGTTAAACTGCGAAAAACCTCGTAAACACGATATCTCAAGGTAGCAAAGGCTGACACTTTTCATATTTGGTATACAGATTTGTCATGTCAAGAGGAAGAACCCAATTGTTTTTGGTAGAGGTCAAAGGTCATCTGAAGTCACCAGAGGTTAATCTGCGAAAACCTTGTAAACAGCTTGTAAACACGATATCTCAAGATAGCAATGACCGACACTTTTCATATTTGGTATATAGATTTGTCATGTTGAGAGGAAGAACCCTATTGTTTTTGGTAGAGGTCAAAGGTCATCTTAGGTCACCAGAGGTTAAACGACGAAAACCTCGTAAACACGATATCTCAAGATAGCAAAGGCCGACACTTTTCATATGTGGTATGCAGATTTTGCATGCCAAGAGGAAGAACCCTAGTGTTTTTGATGGAGGTTAAAGGTCATTTGAGGCCACCACAGGTTAAAAGCCGAAAAGGCTTGTAATCAAGCTATCTCAAGATAGGAATGACCGACACTTTTCATATTTGGTATATAGATTCATCATGTTGAGAGGAAGAACCCTATTATTTTTGGTGAAGGTCAGAGGTCATTTGAGGTCACCTTAGGTAAATGGCCGAAAAGCTCGTAATCACTTTATCTCAAGATAGGAGTGACCAACACTTTTCATATTTGGTATATAGATATGTCATATTGAGAGAAAGAACCCTATTGTTTTTGGTGGAGGTCAAAGGCCATTTGAGGTCACCAGAGGTCAAAGACCAAAAACCTTGAAGTTGGGATATGTCAAGATAGCAATGGCGGATATAGATTTATCATGTTGAGAGGAAGAACGCTATTATTTTTGGTAGAGGTCAAAGGTCATCTGAGGTCACCAGAGGTTGAACTACAGAAACCTTGTAAATGGCTTGTAATCAGGATATCTCAAGATAGCAATGACAGCCACTTTTCATATTTGGTATATAAATTTGCCATGTTGAGAGGAAAAACCCTATCAATTTTGGTGGAGGTCAAGGTCATTTGGGGTTACCAGAGGTCAAAAAACAAAATTTCCCAAGAATTCCCAAGATTGTCATCTGGGGTCACTGGGATCAAAAGCAACATTTCCCAAGAATTCTCAAGATTGTCATCCGGGGTCACTATAGTTTAAAAAGCAAAGTTTCCCAAGAATACCCAAGATCATCATATGCGGTCTTCAGAGGTCAAAAAGCAAAATATCGCAAGTATTACCAAGATTGTCCTCTGGGGTCACCAGAGGTCAGAAAGCAAAAATTCCCAAGAATTCCCAAGATCGTTATCTGGGGTTATCAGAGGTCAAAAAGCAAAATTTCCCAAGAATTCCCAGAATCGTAATCTGAGGTCACCAAGGGTCAAAAAGCAAAATTTCCCAAGAATTTCCAAGATTGTTATGTGGGGTCACCAGAGGTCAAAAAGCAAAATTTCCCAAGAATTCCCAAGATAGTCATCAGGGGTCACCAGAGGTCAAAAAACAAAATTTCCCAAGAATTTTCAAGATCCAAGATCCATTGGAGTTGAATTCCTTTCAAGACACTTTCGTTTTTCGTTTTTGTTATATTTGGTGGGGTTCAAAGTTCATGTGAGGTCCGCAGAGGTGAAATTATTAAAATATCATAAAATGATGTAGTCAAGGAAGATAAATTTGAGGGATAAACTTCAGACAAAAAAGCATCCCCATTCGGCAAGGAATCACTAAGCCCTTAGGCTTTCTGGTTAGTGGAGGTCAAAGGTCATTTGGGGTCACTGGGGGTTAAGCTCTGAAAATCTTGTTAACACGATATCTCCACGTACGAAGCTTGGATAGATTTCATACATGGTAAATTGATGTGTTATAGTCAGAAGATGTACCCCACTGTTTTTGGTGGAGTTCAAAGGTCATCTAGGGTGGCCGAGGGTCAAACACTGAAAACCTTGTTAACACAATATCTCACGGGAGAAAGCTTGAATAGATTTTATACATAGTATGTGGATGCATTGTGGTGAGAATATGAACTCAATCATTTTTGGCGGAGGTCAAAGGTCATCTTGGGTCAACGTGGGCCAAACATTGAAAAGCTTGTTAACACGTATCTCCAGGTAGGAAGCTTGGATAGATTTCATACTTACAGTACTATGTGGATGTGTTATGGTGAAAAGATGGACCCTATTGTTTTTGGTGAAGGTCAAAGGTCATCAGGGGTCACCAGAGGTAAAAAAGCAAAATTTCCCAAGAATTCCCAAGAGTTTTATATAGGTTCAGCAGAGGTCAAAGAGCAAAATTTTCCAAGATTTTCCAAGATCGTCATCTGGGGTCACCAGAGGTCAAACTGCAAATTTCCCAAGAATTCCCAAAATTAAATAGGAACACAAAACTGTATTTTTCCAACATGTTAAGATAGCATTTGACCATTGACTGAAAGATATGGGACATCATGGCATTATTTGGAATAGAACATATATCATCGAAACCTCAATGCATTTTTGCATTCTGGTTTGGTCATCTTCAGGACGAAAATAGTTTTGATGAGTTGACTCGGTTTTACACGTGGAAAAACAGTCAACACGTAATTGGCGATGGAAGCCCTTACAACTCACCATTGACAGCCAATGCAATCAACAGGAAAACAAGTAAGCATATTTGACTTTAATTTAGATGGAGCCTGTGGCCAGTAAGCTTCATGACGGGCCAGTAAGAATTCTAAGAAGTGGGCTGTAGGCTAGTGACTTTTGGGGTCACATCTTCAAATCTAATTAACTGCATCATGCCTACTTTTATCAGGACATTAGTCTTCTCCTAAAATATGAATATTCTCCTTCAAATGGTTGGAATACTGTAAGGTCCTGTTTATGCATAAGACTTTTCATGAGTACATTATAGAAAATTTCAAGTGTAAAAAGTCTGAACATATCTCAAACGTTT
>JAIZAY010000354.1:0-54904 GCA_029531755.1 Holothuria leucospilota | reverse complement strand
GACATGTCACAACTTCACAGTCAGTCGGTGACAGTGCAGGTGGAGAGTTTTTTAAGTACGTAGAAACAGGCACTGGCAAACTAAAGAAGAATCCCAAACCCAAACAAATCCATGACGGGTCACAAACACAAATGCTAAACAAACTATACATACCGTGCAACAGGGAACAAAAGAGTTCCTTTTGTTTTTACAACCTGAACTACGAGTAAATGCCACTGCAGCCACCCCAAAACAACTCCCCCACAACCACATACCACCCAAACAAATTCCGCCCACACGGTCCAAAAGGAAACACATGCCCCGAAGGCACCTCTAAACACCCACGGCAACAACTCGCCGAAGGCAACACTACTCCCCCAAGGCAAACACTACGCCCGAATGCAACACTTACGCCCGAAGGCAACCCTACAACCCCGAAGGCAAACCTACGCCCAAAGGCAACAGCACTTCAAAAGCACCGGGGCAAATACAGGTGCACCTTGCCGCAGGGTGCCCCCGGAGGCAGTTGTGGTCAAAGGGTAACCTACATTATCCCCACGCTTTCACAAGCTCCACAACCGGATGCAGTTTAAACGTCCGACCCAGGACAAGTGGCAGGTGGAGAGTACACCCGGTACCCAACCTTGAGGCATCCGTGCCATCAGGGCTGTGCCAAGTGAACCGGACAAGGCCGGGATGTTGTGCTCTCCAGACATCAACATGTCGTGATTCTTTACGAACATGTCCAATTTCCGACGTGCCGACACCACCAGGCCCGAAGACGTAACATGTGGACATTCGGTCAAGCTGTGTGTCCCGGGACGCAGTTTAAAGTTCCTCCCTGCCAGGATACACGGAGGCACTGCCAGGAACGAAGGATGGCAGGGTCATGAAAAGAGTCCCTTCTGTCTGAAGGCCGCTGTGGTCGCAATACACGTTACACAGGAAAAATTCCCACTATGGTGTCCTTATTGTATGCATACCAACCGGCCCTCATGATCAGAATCCATTTTTCCCCACCAGGGGTCCACATATGGCGAAAACTAAAATAACAGAACACAATATGTTGTTGAACGCAAAGGAAGGCATGTAACCCCCACACCACTCAAAGTACCATAGTGTGGACATCCGTCCTACATTCAAAATATGGGTCTCCTGGAGGACAAACGAGTCCACACCCCAGTGTTCGCCAAAATTGGAATATCCTTTGACCGCTTCCGACTGTCCTCATGCCGTTTAACATTTTAGAGTCCCAAGAGGGACAGGGGATCAGCCATGGTGTACTGAGTGGCTTACGTATCTACCTGGGACTTGACCTTTTATCTTTGTAACTCGGTGTGGGGTCTTCCGAATGGTGCACCCCCGGGTTCTAACACCACCGCCTGAGGCCGACCTCTTCAATGAAGGCTCCTCGCCCTCATCACAAATCGAAACCAGCCCTCCCCGGAAGGTGGATCCTTTTGGGGCTCCCCACCCATCCTGACAAAAAATAGCAAGACTCCAAGTAGATCTGAGGAGAGTCTGAAGGTCCTCCTCCACTGCCATCCTGTCAGCTTCCATTGGTGTTGGTGGGGAGGGATGGTGGAGGAGTTCGCCTTGGTGAGCCCGGAAGTACTCCCCCTCATACCTGTTTTGAGGGCGAGGAAATCTTGTTTCGCACTTCTTGTGCTGCCTCCTCCAATTCCTGAGTGGAATATTCTGGGCCTGCTTGCGAGGGTTCAGGTGCCTGCTCCACATCCGCACTGGCATGGGCAGAGTACGATGTGGGGCACGCACCAGAGACATGTCCCTCCCCTCCGGGGCATATACAGGTGCACCTTGCCCAAGGGTGCCCCAGAGGCAGTTGTGGCAAAGGGTAACCTCATTACTCCCACGTTTAAACAAACTCCACAACCGGATGCAGTTTAAAGTATGTACGTAAAAAGCACACCTATGTATGTAGTCCTTTGTACATAGTAACACAATTTTTTGTTTGTAGGTGCATGTAAATAGTTTGCTGTTGCGTTTTTGCCCGTGTCGCGGTTTTTTAGGTTTCTCGCCCCATTGGTTTCCAGTGCCCGTTTCTACGGTGCCTTTTGTTTAAGTGCATAGAAACGACCACTTGTCAAACGAAAGACCCAAAACCCGGATCGGCAAAAACGCAACTGTGAACTATTTTACAAAAACTATTTTAAGCAATGAAGCTGGCAAACGAAACCTTCTGTGGCTAACATGTAACAATCACCACGCAGCCTCACCCACTCACACAGGACTATTTACAAAGGAAAAACCTACTGAAAGCAACACAATATTTACAGTGTTAACCGTCACCCGGCCCGCCCTTCACCGAACGACGTGTACCCCACCGGCCTGCCGACCGTCGTCCCCTGGCAAATGAAACGAACGACATTCAGCCTCCACCCTGAGCTTAATCTCTGTCGCACACCGACGCCAGGAGGACGTCCGCGGGCCTCCCCTTGCCCGCTACATACACAATATTACACAACTGGTCTCGCTCCACCAAGGGCCAGCTTTATGGAGTCCCGAACAAAGGTAATTACCCGCGCCAACCTTGTAATTGGCATCGGCGGGGGTGACAGAACATACATAAACAGCGTAGTCCTGGCTGACCGCCCAGGTGTTGCAAAAGCGTGAGGCGATCAGCCAGGACTTGAAACCACTCCCCCTAAGGGCCACATAAGTGCCACACTGCAAAACACATTGGGCACAACTCCCACCTTGTGCATCCAGTGATGGGGGCAAATGCCATTTCCAAGACGCCACCGAAGGCGCTTGAGATTACGTACACGATGGCGTCGGGTGCGATCCGCCACAGCAGGTCACGCCGGCGGTGATCGAGTGATCCTGCTGTGGACTACACGCCACACTGTCCGGCCCTGCTGACGGCATAGTCGTTGGGTTGGACCGTGACCAACCAAGTCTCAAAAATGGACCGTTTTACAGGTCCCCCGCAACTGGACTGCGAAATGTCCCCAACAGTTGCACTAATACGGAGTGTTTTTTCCCTCATCTGCAGTATGCCTTCGTTGGCCTCCAACTGTGAGTTACACTGTTGCTAAAACGGGTAGGAAAGAACCAACGGAATGATAATCCACCCCAATAACGGACAAAGTAGGTCAAAACAGGGCATCTGGCATGTCGACGGCACTAAAAACACATTTGGTCAGGAGAAAACGGAGCTTTGAAGGAAAGTGCACGAGGCCCAATCACCCCCCTGCACTAGTAAACCCTGGTACAACACCACTTTTTGCTCCTGACCAGCTCCGTTTTCCTCTGAACCAAAGAAATCTTCCTAAACACAGCCCTCTCCAGTCGCACCAGGACACCCTCTGGAGCGGCCAGAAACAGTGCCCGATACCACAGAGAGGGGTAAACGAAACTATTGATAACTGATTACCGTTTCCCCAGAGACTAATGTAAGCGATCGCCGAAGTCCCTTCAACCTAGCTTTCCACCCGGTCTACTTTCCTCATTACCAGGTAAGTGAACTCGAGTTGAACCGTAACCACCAAACCCATAATGCCATTGATTTAAATTTGGTGGCGTCAGTCTACCCATGATTGGCCAGCGAAAGGCAGTTGTTCGAACCGCGCACTTACCAAGACGGAGTCCTTTGGTCTTTGGCACCTGTCGCCTCTTTGAAAGGTAGACAGCGTGCCCAGTAAGGGCTTCTGAATGAAGCTAGGTACGGAGACCTACGCATGTGGACGTCGTCAGCATACTGGAGGTACTTGACTTCAGCTCCACCGGGTATGCGAAAAAAAAGGTCGAAACAAAGGTTCAACTTGTAAGGGCTCTTGGAGGGGATCCATCTAAACAATACATATAGTCGAGAGGTGACCAGGGGACACCCCTGCCGTACCCCGCGTTTGAACTCTGAAGGGATCCGACGGTGTAGGCCATAACGATAACCCGACTATATACAATATTATACCAGTAAAGAGGTCCATTTAACAAAAAACTGGATTCAAACTCAAACTTCTTCAGGATTTTAAAGATGGAATCCGTGATCAACCCATGTCCGAAGCGCCTTCTCCTGATCGAGGCGAGACAAGCGCACATGGAATAATCACTGTCCCCCATCACATATTCAACCAAGTCCCGCATCAACGCGAGGTTATTTCTGCGAATAATACTGTGTCCCCGCACCGGCACATGTCTGGAAAGAAACCTACCAAGATCCTGGTGCCATGACCGTGCCTAGCCTGTTACAAAGGGCTTCTCTCTGCCCAGAATCTTGTAGTCTATACAATTTAACACCGGTAATTGGTCGCTTGTTTTTCGGTTCTAGGGGGGGTCTCCCGACTTTGGTAACAATGTTATAACGAGCCTGTGCGCTGCGAGGGGACTCAATGAGCCCAGACAAGGAAGGCATAGGCGAATACATCACGGAGATCGTGTCCGACTGGCACCCCAGAAGCGTTTGATAAATTTCCCACTGGGATGCCGTCGGACCCAGTGCGCTTTTTCCGCCTTTCATCTTCGCCACCGCCTTCCAGAGCTCGTCGACAGTCAGGGGAGAACCAAGTCCATCATTTGTTGCTCTTTAGAGGGGGGTCTTGTCATATTATCTAGGCACGGGACTGATGAAGGCCCTCATCGAACATCTAGCTGCGTATAAAAGCTGTTCATGCAGAAAGGTCTTTAAATACCTCCACGAGTGTCGAGAGGGTCCCCTTCTGTACCGTTACCGTGACGTCACGCGGACTGCCCTTGAATGCTGCGGATCGGATGGCCATATCTTGTGACGTCCCGGTAGACATTTAGAAGTTGATAGTTGGCTTTTCCTCCGCCTCCACGCAATGCACGCGAGCACGAACGCGGGCCCCCGTGCAATTTTCTGATCGAGATACGGCTGGATTGGCGTGAAATGCTGGAGTCCCCGTTTTCCTCTCCCTAGAGCATCGCGAGAGGAACTCCTCCTTTTTCGACGAGCTCTTTCTACACACGTATTCCAACTGCACCACTCTAAAATCTGATGAGAAGGCCGGCTTCAATGTTCGACACACCTTCGTACATGGCTTTTTAAAAAACTGCTGCACTGTAGTCTAGCCTCCGTGTAGAATATTTTGGTGTTTGCATTTTCCCAAACCCCCTCCTTGTTGGCCATGACCTCTGGAGGCTGGAAGGAGACAGTAAAACTGCATCATGATCCCTAAATTGGACATGTTCACAACTTGCACAGTCCACTCAGGTGACAGTGCAGATGGAGAGTACAACGCCGGTCCAAACCGTGAGGCGTTCTGTGCCATCAGGGCGAATGCCAATGTGAACACGGACGAGCCGGGAATGTTGCGCTCTCCAAACGTCAACCATGGTCGTGATTCTTTATGAACATGTCCAATTTCCGGGACATGCCGACACTACAGCCCGGAAGAAGTACATATTAGACAGTCGATCAAGCTGTTGTGTCGGGGACGCAGTTAACGTCTCCGGGACAGGGCCGAGGCTACACGGAGCACTGCCAGGAAACCGAAGTGATGGACATGGGTCATGAAAAAGTCCATTTCTGTCCTGAAGGCCGATTGGGCGCATTAACGTTACCCAGGAACAATTTCACCGCTAGGGGGTTGTCTTAGTTGTAATGCAGTACCAACCGGCCCTCATGATCAGAAGTCAACGTTTCCGACCATGGGAGATCCACCTGGGAGAAACTAAAAATAACCTGAACCAACACGATGTTGAAAGATGGGAACCCCTGGTCTGGACTCTTTCTTGCCTGAAGCTGACCTTTTTTAATTTAGACTCTGGTTTCTACCCCTCACATATAACTCAAACCATCCCTCCCCGGTATGGCGGAATCTGTTGGGGGATGCTTCTGAGGCAGGTTCTCCTCAACATCTGACATGGCAGGAGTCCAGTCTCCGAGTCTGATGAGAGTTGAGGTCATTCTCCACCTTTAGGTTAATATCCGGCCTCCCTGGGTGTCGAAGAGGATGATGATGGGAGCGGCCTACCTCCAGGGTGTCCCACAGTCCACCCCTTCACATTGTTTAGAGTCAAGGAAAATCCTGCTCCTACCTGATGTGGCCACCTCATCAGGTGAAGGGGACCTAGGTTCTTCCCCATAGGTTCTGGGCCTGGCTGCGAGGGTTCATGGATCCGGCCCCACTCTCCGCACTGTCACGGGCCGAGTACGAAGTGGGGCAGGATCCAGAGACATGTCCCTCCTCACCCAAACATAGGTTACAGACCGCAACCTTGTTGGGGACACTCAACCACTTGTCGTGCACCCACCTGACAGGCACTTGACCACAACGTCTGGTTGGGACACTACTTGGGCCTTTCCGTGCCCCTCCTCTCCACAGTTTAATAACAGGTGCGGGGCTGTCCAAAGTATCTTATACTGGGCTTTGGGGACACCCCCTATTGAAGAGGAAGGAACGGTCATGTTCCCTCTTCAGGTAACCCATACGGAACTGTCTCTTTCCGTTCAGGATGCCCTTCAACTCACCTGCCTGATAGGTACCCATCGCATGTTCGGAGACAGTCCCGTAACTGACTGAGAACCCTCGCCACCCACAGGCCTTGATCGACCTCAAAGTTCAGGTACAACAGAACTGTCACGGCACCAAAGAGCGATCATATGGAGGTGTGACAGTGAGCCCTTCCAAACCCTTTAAGGCAAGACACACGAATGCCCTGAATTTCGGGCAGCACTACTGACGCTGAACTTTAGGTCGTACGTGTTTTGCGGCCGCCAGCGGCTGCAACATCTCTCTATGTCTTTTAACACTCTTACACCATTGTTCTTTAACATAGTAAACGCCTGTGGGGGAGAAACGCTCACCTCCCGAACGAAAACTCCAACTTAACGATTGTGGTATCCCGACCTCCGGGCATAGCAACAAGTGGGTTGTGGCACTAGGCCACGCAACAATGAGAGAGAAAAACTAACCCTCATTACTCTGTTTCTAAAACGAAATGTAAGAAACTAGAAAGGGAACCCAACGCAAATTAACTGCGATAAGGTAGACGGGCCTGTAAAAACAAGCACGAGAGCTTTTTAAGTACGTAGAAAAGGCACTGACAAACTAAAGGATAATCCCCAAACCCCAAAGAAAAACCCTGACGGATCACACGAACAACAATGTCGAACTGGACCTACGCCATACCAATGCAACAAGGAACAAAAGAGTCTTTTGTTACTACTGAGATTTAGTACTGCCACTGGGGGGGGGGGGGCAAGCCAACCCAAAAAACAACTCCAGCCCAACCACCACAAACAACACCCGTACAAAACAAAGTCCCACAAAGACCACACACCCAAATCTACCACACACCCAAATCTTACCACACACCCGAAGGCAACACCCGCGCCCGAAGGCACACACACCGCGCCCGGAAGGCAACACCGCACCCGAAGGCAACAGCACTTAAAAAAGCACCGTGGCAAATACTGTTCACCTTGCCCACGTGTGCCAAGGAGGCAGTTGTGGCAAATGGTTAACCTCATTACTCCCACGTTTAAACGAAGCACGACCAAGTATAGGATAGTAGAATAAAGTAAGCTAGCACAGACAACAGTCACTAAAATTCAGCACGAGCAAACGACGAGAGCGGGGAAACGAAAACACGTCTGACTCCCGTCCGAAGGAAGTGGGTACCTGAAACTGAACTCCGTTCAGTGAACGGGCTCTGGTGCCCGTGCTTTTTAAGTGCATCGAAACTGGCACATACAAACCACAAAACTCAAAACCGGATCGGACAGGAACATGAAGGCAAGACTATGATCCACACACCACCAAATCAAACAGAAAAATTATGGACATTACTAAACAATAGCAACCACACACACACTGGTCAACCCAATGCCCCACAAACCAACCTCCCCCCGGCCACCCTAAACCAATATTATACTACTACATAGCCTCCAACGAAAGACCAACGACCAGAACCAAACCACCACCCAACAAAAACCAAAAAAACCAGACACCAAGCAATCATTCACAAACTAACCCCAAGGGGCCCACGAGGGGTCCGGGGCGGGGGTCCACCTGCCACGAGGGGTCCGGGGTGTGAGTCAACTTGCTATATTTCAGTATGTACACTATATACACTATTTACACAAAAACAAAAAACTGAAACAAAACTGTGGGCCAAAAATAACGAGGCGCACCTGGCCCAAGGGTGTCCCGGAGGCAGTTGGTGGCAAAGGGTAACCTCATTATCCCTACGCTTTAACAAGGTCCACAACCTGGATGCAGTTTTAACGTCCTACCCAGGACGGTGCTTTTTTTAAGTGCAATAGAAACGGGACACTCTCTAAAACAGGAAGAAACCAAACCCGGACCAGGCAAGAACACAACCATCGAACCACCCACAATCATTTACCTTACACCAAGCTAGCAAACAAAATTTCTGTGGCCAAACACATATACGACACCCTAGCCCACCCACCACACAAGACCACTGACCAAAACAGGAAAAACACCACACGCCAGAAAGGCAGACAACACACGCCGAAGGGCTAACAACAAACTAAGAAAGCAACAACGCCCGAAGGCAACACAACACGCCCGAAGGCGACCCCACCGCCACGAAAGGCAAACCCACGCCGACGGGCAACTCACGACCTGAGGCAACAACACGCCCAAGTGCACAAACACGTAACAAAACGCACAGGGCAAATACAGGGTGAATTGCACCTTGCCCAAAGGGTAGCCCGTGGAGGCACAGTTTGGTGGTTAAAAGGTAACCTCATTATCCCCACGCTTACACACGCTCCACACAACGGATGCAGTTTTTAAAGTCCTACCCATGACGTGCCCGGTGAGTCCCTGGGTAGGACTTTAAACTGCATCCGGTTGGGGAGTTCGTTTTTTTAAACGTGAGGTAATGTGGTTACGCCTTTGCCACAACTTTACCTCCAGGGCACCCTTGGGCAAGGTTGCACGTGTATTTGCCCCGGTGCTTTTTTAAGTGCTGTTTGCCTTTGTCGTAGTGTGTGGCTATCGGGGCGGGTGGTGTTGCCTTCGGGCTTGGTGTTGCCTTCGGGCTTGGTGTTTGCCGTCGGGCTTGGTGTTGCCGTCGGGCGTGGTGTTGCCGTCGGCGTGGTTGTTGTCTTTGGGTGTGGTGGTGGATTTGCGTGTGTGGTCTATGTGGGGGCTTTGTTTTTAGTGTGGCCAGGGGGAGGGTGGTCTGTGGGTATCTGGGTTTTTGTCAGGGTTACGTGTGTGTGGTTCTATGTGTTTGTAATGAACATCATATTCTGGTTGATTTGGTCGTGGTGTGGATAGTTTTTTGTGCTTTTAAGTGCATCCCGAAACGGCACATACAAACAAAAAATATAAACTCAAACCGGATCGGGCAGAAACAAAAACGCGAAAAACTATTTACACACTAACTAAATCAAACAGAAACTTATGTTCATTACAGTAATAGAACATATATACAGAATACAGATATTGTACGATACCTTTTTGCCAACGACATAAGTACCTTTACAAGACCAACCCTCCTGTATCAGCCACCCCAAACCAATATTACAAACCCGCTTGTAACGGCACAGATAAACTGTACATAAACGTAGATATTTACCATACTATTTACAAACCACTTAAAATACCTTACCAGACCAACCTCCTTCCCGCCACCCCAAAACCAATATTTTCCAACCCCTTGGTAAGGGCACAGATATGTATACTATAACATATTTACAACATATTTACAAACTGAAGTACCTCAGAATCCAGCAAAGTGTACAAACACAGTTACTATTTACACATTACAGTCAATTCCATATTTACAAAATCAATATGACTAACACCCGGTCCGCCCTCACTGAACAAGTGGAGACCCCATCGCCTTACCGCACGCCGACCTTGGCAAAAACGACACGAAGTCGGACTCAACCCCTCGCCACGGTGTGTGGATAGTTTTGCCTTATGTTCCTGTTCGTTCCGTTTTGAGTTTGTTTTTTGTTTGTACGTGCCGTTTCGATGCACTTATAAAAAGCCCCCCGCCCCCCGCCTCGTTGAGCTTTTTTAAGTACGTAGAAACGGGGCACTGAGAAACAAAGGGCGAGAACCCAAACCGGATCCGCCGGCAAAAACGCAACAGCAAACTATTTACATGTACACTAACTTGAGCCCCCTAAACCAAAAAATTGGTGTTTGCTAGGATACAAAGGACTATATACCAAAGTGAACCAATACGTTATAATTTTTTTCCAAAAGGTCCCCTGACTCTCTGGCGAAGATCCAGGGGCGAACAACCAAAACAACTACTCCCTACGGGAAGTTCTGCTCCCGAAGGAGTAACAACGTCCGCGACGGGACAAAACTTTGACTTAACTGACACAAACTGACCAGTGGTCCCGTGTCCTAGACTGGGCTGAATAGAACAGGTCCCCACCTGGTGCTGCTCCGCCGTCGTTATCTGGAATACTCCTGTGCCAGGGTAAATACGTATATTTACCTCTTTCTTTTCTCTTCTCTTCTTCTTCAAGGAACACAACCACGACCAACCACCACAATCACTTACAAATTTAACCTTCCACCAAGCCTATCCCGTTTCTACGTACTAACAAAAGCAAAGGTCAGCAGCCATTGAGAGGGCCTTGTCAGTGCAATGGTGTGCTTTTTTAGTGCATAAGAAAAAACGGGACACTGTCAAAACAGAAAAACCACCCGACCGGCAAAAACACAACCATGAAACATTTCCAATTAGCTTACATTATCTAGCAAAAACAAATTTCTCTGTGTCCTGGGTAGGGACTTAAAACTGCATCCGGTTGTGGAGCTTGTTAAAGCGTGGGGATAATGAGGTTAACCTTTGCCACAAATGCCTTCGGGGCGCGCCTTGGGGCAAGTGGCACCCTTGTAAATTTTTTTCGCCCCGGTGCTTTTTAGTGCTTGTTGCCTTCGGGCGTAGCCGTTGGCCTTTGGGGCGTAGTGTTGCCTTCGGCGTTAGTGTTGCTTCGGCGAGGTGTTGCCTTCGGGCGTATAGTGTTGCTATTGGGGCGTAGTTGGCTTCGGGCGTGTTTGTTTGCAGTTGGGGTGTAGAGTTGCCTTCGGGCGTAGTGTTTCCTTTGGTGCGTGTGGGGTTTTCTTTTTGCGCGGGAATTGTTTGGGGTGGTTATGTGGATGTTTTGGAGTTGTTTTGGGGTTGGCTGCGGTGGCAGTTGCTGAGTTCAGTTTAGTAACAAAGACTTTTGTTCCCTGTTGCAACGGTGTGTATAGTTTGTTTAGCATTTGTGTTTTGTGACCCGTCATGGTTTTGTTTGGGTTATGGTGATTTTTCTTTAGTTTGGCCAGTGCCTGTTTCCTACGTTACTTTAAAAGCTCGTTAAAAAAAAAAAAAAAATTTTCTGTGGCTAATATTACACGACAACCCCCAGCCCACCCAACCACACAGGACCATTCAAAGCAGGAAAACAACATCTACACTGCAGCCCCGAACCCAACGGTCAGAGCGCACACGACTGGCAGTGGGGTGCTTTTCACGTACGTATAAACAAAGGAGAACTCACCACCGGACAAAACCACACCCTGACCTATCCACAGAACCCGTACAACTGAGCTAGCAAACAAAAAGTTTCTGTGACATACCATGTAAAAAAAACACAAAACCCAAGGCCAATTACGTAGGACTATTTAAATATCAAATAATTTTACAAAATTACTGTCCACCCCCGGCCCGCCCGCACTGAAACAAGAGGACCCCAACCACCTCCTCGAAGGTCGACCTTGGCAAACGGACGGAAGTCGGCCTCCACTCTCAGCTTAATCCTCCCCGTCCTCACCAACGCCAGGACTACGTCCGGCAGGCT
Source organism: Holothuria leucospilota (assembly GCA_029531755.1). Classification (NCBI taxonomy): domain Eukaryota; kingdom Metazoa; phylum Echinodermata; class Holothuroidea; order Aspidochirotida; family Holothuriidae; genus Holothuria; species Holothuria leucospilota. The sequence goes on along the minus strand of JAIZAY010000354.1, from coordinate 43,152 downwards.
CCATCTCCCCTTAAACACAATATTACACCGGTCTCTCCAACAAGGCCCGCTTTATGGAGGTGCCCGAAACAAAGGTAAAAGTATCCCGCGAACACTTTGTATTGCATGCGGAGGTGACAGAACCATACAAAGCGTAGTCCTGGCTGAACCGCCCAGGTGTTACAAACCGTGAGGCGAATCAGCCAGGGCGCTTGAAAACCACTACCCAGAGGGGGGCCCACAAAGCCACACTGCCAAAACACATGGGGCACACTCTCCAAAAAAACTTTCTTTTTTTTTCCCCCCCACCCCCCCCCCCCCCCAAACCTTGTGCATCGTGCGGGGGCAAATGCCATCATCCAAGACACCACCACGAAGGGCTCTTGAGATTTCGGAACGGATGGCGTCGTGTGCGATCCGCCACAGCAGGTCACGCCGGCGCGTGCATCGAGTTGACCTGCCGTGGCACTACACGCCACACTTCCGGTCCCTGTACGCATAGCCGTTGGGTAGACCTGACCAACCAAGTCATCAAAAAATCGGCCCGGTACTGTCCCCCGCCTGACTGCAAAAACGTCCCCCTACAGTTGACATAAGACGGATTGTTCCCTCATCTGACAGTATGCCTTCGTTGGGCCCTCCAACTGTGAGGTACAGCTGTTGCTAAACAGGGTAAGGAAAAGAAACCAACGGAATGATAATCCATCCCATAACGGACAAAGTAGGCAAACGGCATCTGGCTGTCGACGTCACTACAACACATTTTGGTCTGCGGAAAAACGGGGAGCCTTTGAAGTAGGAAAGTGGCACGGGCCCAATCCCCCCTGCCTAGGAACCTGGGTACACCACTTTTTCTCTCCTGACCAGCTCCGTTTTTCCCCTGACCAAAAGAAACACTAAACACAGCCCTCTCCAGTCGCACCAGGAAACCCTCTGAGACGCGGCCCAGAAACAGTGCCCGGATACCACAAACCACCCGACGGGTAAACGAAACGATTGATAACTGGTTACGCGTTTCCCCCAACAGGATTACTAATGTAGCGATCGCCGAAGTCCTTCAACCTAGCTTTCCACCAGGTCAAACTTTCCTCATTCCTGTAAGTGAATCGGCGGTAGAAACCGTAACCAACCATATGCCCACTTGAATTTTTAGGCGTCGCTACCCCTATGCCGCGAAAAGGCAGTTGGTGTCGACCGCCACCTACTCGACGAGTCCTTTGGTCTTGGTGGGGGTTCAGTCTTGCACCTGTTCCGCTCTCTGAAAGGTAGAACGCGTGCCAGTAAGTGCTCGTGAAGGCAGCTAGGTCGGAGACTACGCGTGTGCCGGTCGTCAGCATACTGGAGGCACTTGACTTCGGCTCCACCGGGTATGTGAAAGGTCGAAACCAATGGTTACAACTTGGAAGGCTTCTTGCAAGGGATTCACTAACACAGTAAATACATAGAGTAGATGTGACGAGGGACCCCCTGCCGTTTACCCCATCGTTAGAACTCTGAGGGATCCGACGGTAGGGCCTTAAACGAATAACCCGACTATATACACTATTATACAGTAAAGAAGGTCCATTTAACAAAAAACTGGATTCAAATTAAACTTCTTCAAGATATTAAAGAGGAATCCGTGATCAACCATGGTGAAGCGCCTTCTCCTGATCGAGAGGAGTAAAGCGCACATGGAAGAATCACGGTCCCATCACACATATTTCACAATAGACTAAGTCCCCGAGCCATGGCAACACATACGGTTCTGCTGAATACTGTTGTTACCCCGCACACGCACATGTCTGGAAAGAACCTAACAAGATCCGGCAGGACCGTGCCTAGCCTGTTTATACAAAGGGCTTTCCGCCCAGAATCTTGTAGTCTACATTTAACAAGGTAATTGGTCCGCTTGTTTTTCGGTTCTAGGGGATGTCCAGACTTTGGTAACAATTGTTATAAACGCCTGTGCGCTGCGAGGGACTCAATGAGCCATCAAGGGAAGGCAGAAGGCGAAATACAATCACGGAGATCCGTGCCTAACGGTACCGCCAGAAGCGTTTGTAAATTCCACTGGGATTACCGTCCGGACCCAGGCGCCTTTCCGCCTTTCATCTTTCGCGCCACCCCGCCTTCAAGAGCTCGTCGACAGTCAGGGGAGAACCATCCAAGTCCATTATGTGCTTCTTTAGAGGGGGTCTTGTCAATATTATCTAATAGTGACCCTTGAAGTCTACCTCAGACATCTGCCCGTGTTATAAAGCTGTTCTGAGAAGGTCTTAAAATACCCTCCACGAGTCGAGAGGGTCCTTCTGTACCGTACCGTTGACGTCACGGACTGCTCTTATGCGGCGATCGATGGCATACCTTTGTGGACGTCCCGGTAGAATTGAATTGATGGTTTGGTTTTTCCTCCGCCTCCACCACAATGAACACGAGCACGAACACGGGCCCCGTGCCAGTTTTTTCATCCAAGGTTCATTAGCTTAGTATGTAAGGGTATCTCATATTTCTTACGCTTGACTGGGACATGCCAACTTTACATAGATGGGGTTGATTCAACATTGTTTCTTTGTTAATGTGCTGTGGGTAAAGTTCTTTCATCTTAAGGAGATTATAGTTCGAATTTACTTACTTTTCTTTTTTATGGTTTGTATTTAAAAAGTGAACCGGTCACGTATGATTACTGCTACATAAAAACGATTCCATAATCTTTGTCTTTACACGGACAAAACATTTTTGATTTTTTCGTTTAATACGGCTAGCGTCCTTTTATTTTTTGAACCACCGGTTTTTTTTTTTTTTTTGACCATTCTCGTTGCGCGTCTTGGCTTTGATGGGCTGACGCATTGTCGAAAGACACAGTGAAAATAGTACCGACCGCACGCGCCCGCCCCAACCTGATGCTGGCCACGCCCGTCTGGACTTGCATGATATAATGATGTTACGGCGTGGCGCCTCCATACCCCGCTGCAGCTAGCTGCTGTTACTCGGCCTCGCCATTTTCCATCGCCACGTCTGTACCCTCGGCGTTTGACTGGAAGGTGCATTGAACTTTTAAGTTGCCTAAATACAGAATGACGACAGTACAATAAAGGAAAACGTGGACGATCGTTGGAAATTACAGAGCGCTTCCTTCAAAACGAAAGACGATGAGTTCCAAGCAACACGAAAAAAAGATGGTTCATTGGAGTATGGTTAGTAATCTTTCATAGCCTAGGTGGTAAATGTTACGTTTAAGTTGATGTTTTGTGTTTTTTTTCGACTACAAAAGTCAAAATACCCGAAGATTGGTTAGTTATCTTCTTTTGGAGATAGTAACTCGTCGCTAAAAACGTAATTAAGTTTAATTATGAATGCAAAAAAGATGTAGAACGTATTTTTTTTAAATAATCACTTTAATTTAGTCTAGCCTCCAGGCTAGTGACTTTAAGCCCTAACTTCTCGAGGGGTTTTGCCTATGTCAGGTCTAAGCAGAAGGTTAAGGAGGGTGTTGGGCCTCTCCAAGGTTAATGAAGGCAACACTAGTTACTGATCATCAGGATATGGCTAGTATGTTAAATGATTATTTCGTATCTTTTTTTACCAAGGACTCATCTGTTTTGGGGACTTGTAGGGATTCTGATAATTCCTTCTTTAGTTAGTGATGTTGTCTTCCTCTGCCGGAGTTGGTTATGTAATAAGTTGAAGAGTTTAAAAGCTAGTAAGCCCCTGGGCCTGAGGGGATCCATCCTGCCGATTCTCCCATGAATGCTCCGAAGATTTTGTCAGTTCCTCTTTGCATTATTTTTCAGAAGGTTTCTGGATTCACAACTTTGTACCTTGCTGACTGGCGGATTGCTAATGTTACTTCCAATTTTCAAAAAGGGGGATCGGAGCTTGCCTTGCAATTAATAGGCCCGGTCGAGTTTTTAACCAGTGTTGTGTGCAAAGTAATGGAATCTGTACATCAAGGATTGTTTGCTTAATATCTTTAGATAAATGGGTTACTCAATCTGTCACAGCAATGGTTTTTTAACCGAGATAGTATCTTGTGTTACTAATTTACTAAGCTGTCTTGAGGATGTTTCCCCTTAATCTCTTGGCTGTGGTCCATAGTGTTGATGTCCATTTACCTTGATTTTTCAAAAGCCTTTGATAAAGTTCCTATTTAGGTAGGACTTACTGGCTTTTCAAAAACTGTCATAGGTTAGGCATCAGGGCAGTTGTGCTTGACTGGGATAAAATTCATGGGCTCAATGGTAGATCTCAGAGAGTTGTTGTTAATGGATAATTTCTCTTCTTGGAAAGAAATAACAAGTGGATTTCCACAGGGTTCTGTTCATTGGCCCGCTTCTTTTCTTAATATTCATCAATGATATTGATAGCTCTCTCTACAATCTAGTAATTAGTAAGTTCGCTGATGAGACTAAGCTCTATAGGAAGCGTTATTGAGTAAGGATATTGCCTCATTACTGCAAAAAGACTTGGATAGCTTATTTTCATGGTCTCAGAACTGGCCAAAAGTCTTTTAAATGCAGATACGTGCTAAAGGTCCTCACTTTGTTGCTAAAAAGTTCAGCTATGATTAATAACATGGAATGGTAGTATTCTGAGTGATGTGACTTTTTGAGAAAGGATCTGGTGTGTTATTTACGGTGATTTAAAAGCCATCTAGAACAGGTGTGCAGCTGCTGCTGCTATGGCTAATAGGGTTCTTGGATTGATCAAGAGGAATTTTCAGTAGTTTTTTAGTAAAGAATTGTACTAAATCTGTATAAAGCAGTTGGTAAGGACCCCCCCCTCGACTATGCAGCCCATGCTTTTTTTTTTTTTTTTTTGGAGTCCCTTCTACAAACACGAAACTGTCCCGAAAATCTTTGCCCATATGCTACTGTGAAAAAAATACAGATTGTGTTTGTGGCCTGACCGTCTGTTCATGCAATATGTTTCATAGCATCACATTATACCAGCATGTACTGAGCATATATACCTAGTTGAGCTGTGACATCGACCAGCTTGTAAATCCTAAGCCAGAGAGCATGCACGATGTCATGGTACCGTAATTGATCCAGATAATGTAGGTGGTCAAAAATATGGTCTAAACATGGACCTGGCATGTGCAAGGTCTCTCTCTTCTGGGCAACTTTCTCCAGAGGGGCTTGGCACTTTTGTCATTGCCTAACATGTATGTAGTACATATGATACTATAAGAACCTAAGCTACACATGTGTCTCTGCAGTTTATCTACTATACTCAAGGTCTACTCCTAGTGCTTAAAAACTTTCAACACTTTAATTCTGGCATTTTTTGTCTTATTTGTTCTTTTACATTGTAAATGGTCACAAAGTCTAATGAATGATATATGTTGCTGCTCATCTTAATTTCTTTTATTGTTTTTGTTATTCCTGGCAATATGTTACAGTATTACGACATAGTATCAAAAAAGCAAGACTTACGCCATGAGCACATTCTTTGGTAAATTTTTATAAATATTGGAACTCAGTAACTTTTTGATAGTGGCAATTGGGGGTGGTCAAAGGTCTTCTAGGGGTCAAACAATGTTTGTTCCCCAAAAGATTCATGCAGTGTTAAGCTTGGGTGTTAATCATTGTGATAACTGGTAGTGTACCTGCTTCATTAGGGGTGTTGAGGCATTACGTAAATGTCAATGGCCATCTCAGTAGTGGTCACTTTGGTACGTACACGTTACCTGTCCTTATAAACATCGTCCTTGTACCAACTCACTTCTAGCAATCCCCCTGGTTTGTTGGAATATTACAGCATTAGGTAGCTTCCTTGCTTGGTCAAAAATAAGAATATTAGGTGCAAAATACTGATTTTTGGTCTTCAGAATAAGAAAAACTGTTTTTCAAAGTTGGCAGCTCTGATGAAGTACAGTAAATACATCCCAGGTCATTGCTCTACATTAACACTTGCCCGGGGCAAGTAAAAAATTACCAAGGCAAGCTCTCTTGATACAACTTGCCCGAGTGGGCAAGTAGACCTTGCAACTCTTATCACAAAGAAAAGATACTTTTTCACAGTAAGAAGGAAATCAATTAAAATGTTATTTCACAAAATTGTATTACTCTAGAAAAAACATAGGTGAAGGGACCCCAGAACCTTGGGTTGTGAACCCTTGATTTAAAAAACAGTTAATTACTGTTAATGTGGAAAAACATTTCAGCTCAAAGATGGGAGAAGGTTGCAATCCAATAATTGTTAAAATTTGTAAGGATTGTTGTCACCTGTGCGACTGTTAACAACCATGTCATGTGAAAATCAACATTTTGTCTGCCCTACCACAAGGGACAAGTAAAACAATGCCAGGGCAAATGGATTCCAGTGGTTGCTTTCCTGACTTGGCAAGTGAGTTTGAAAGTAAGTGTACGAGCCCTGTATGCTGCTCAAAGCACTTTTTACAGAAATTTTAAAAGGCGTAAAAAATTTTGTTCTTGACTTTGATGCATTAATTTGGTGTACAGCATCTGGACTCTGCCAAATGAACAAACAGATTGTACCTTTTTGTGCGCCCCTGCTGGTCTACAGACCTTTGAGCTCAGTTCCATGTTCAAACTTTGAAGATTTTCTTTCAATGCTTTTTTGTCATTTCAGAGAGGGGATGACACTGATGATACTTATAATCACTTGCAGTCTTCATGGTCAGCAAATTTGGAAAATCAAACATTTTCCCTATCTGATGGTGCACCTTATACCCAAATGGAGCAGAACAATAATGTGCCTGAGGTAAGTACAGGGCAATCATGAGGCTGGAGGACATTTTTGTACTTTACAAATGCTGTATTGTGCCAGTATGCGACATTAATAATTCATATACCGTTATTTACTCTAATAAACGACGCCCTCTTATAAATGCACCCTTGAATAATTTTGTCATCACTGTGCATATAGTGGGGAAATTAGGAATTTTCTGGACATAAACAGAGTAAAAATGAAAAATGAAATAGTTCTGACCTCATTGCCACCAGTTCTCACGAATTCCAATAATGCGCTCCCCTCCCTGCTGCAAAAAGAATGCTGTTTTCTTCTCTTTCTGCAAAATTTAGAGGTCCCCTGTGAATTTTGGGACATTCTGCTTCTCACAGTCTTTAATACAGTGTCTTTTAAGCTTCTGTAATGCTGATATTAAGGTAAGATTCCCTTGCTTGCTAAAATTTGAACGCTATAATACCACGCCACCTGACACCCAATATGTGGGGCATTTATTAGAAGTAAAATACAGTAGGCTGCAGGGCACAAAACCACCTTTACACAGGGATTAAGGGTACTTTCCTCTTGCCCTTACGAATGAACATTTAACTTGATCTGGTGCTTTATACCAAATGCATAGAGCTAGGCGCATGCACTTATTTTTTGTCTTAGAAATAGCTTCCAAGAAAGACTCTGGCACCATCACTAGATCCAGTCTGTTAGTCTAAGCTACTTTGATGGACAAGGTTCCAAGGGCCACTTTTGCGTGTTTGCAAGGGCATATAGTCATAAAGTTCTTATTTTAAGCTTGCTTAACAAAGACTTTCTCAAACTTATATATCTTCAGGAACAGATTTTTACCAGGGAAACCTATAAGTTAATTGTAGGGTAATTGTTTTTTTTTTTTTTTTTTTTTGTTTCCTTTATGGGTTTCTATGAATATGACAAAAAAACAATGTATATGTGATGCTTACATATTGTGTGTGTATATTTGTGAGGGTGGGTGTGCAGGACACTCAGTCAGGTGATTCTGATCGTCCATGAGGGATAGTCCTTTCCTCCCTCAAAATCCATCACCCTGTTTGTGTACTTGACAGATGCCACTATGTACTGTTAAAATGTTGCCTTTTCTTGTTTTTTGTAGGTATCTAAATTTTTGGGAAATGTTAATTTTATATTCCTGCATGATCCCAGTTTAGAAAAAAAACTTGAAAAAAGGAAAAAATTTTTGAAGTGAACATAGCCCAAAGTTTGTAATTGGTGAAGTACCTAAAAGCCTATAGTTAAACAGAATGTTAATATTTTGTTATTATTCTAGGATACAGCTTTACAGCATCTAACACAAACATCTGCCATACTATCATGAAGGGACATCGTCTGATGATGAAAGGCCGTAAAAAAAAAGGGTTTTTTTTCAAGTTGAGTATTACATCACATACCGGTGGAATAATGTTCATTAATGTGCATCATGCACGTCTGTTGGATAAACCATTGCTTGAAGGTGGCTGAAAAGAGCAAATCAAATGCCCTTCTTATGGAAGTTGGTAGATATTGAGGTAGACGCAATAAATCATACGTATACAATAATAACATCACCGTCTAAAGTGTCCAGCTTCATACACTTCTGAATGTATGTGTTTTATGGAAAATTTTGATATGAACACCAAAAAAATAATAGATCATTATGATTATAATATGACCTGTGAATGGTAAATAATTTTTTTAATGAAAGGACGAGAGATTCTGTCATTAATGATTTCATTTGATAGATAACGTCAAACCACACTACTCTAGTGTTTTTCTCAAAGGAAATTTGACACCTGTCCTCCTTTAACCTTATTATCAGTCCCTCCCCCCTCCTTCAGCTAAGGAGCAGTATTCCTTTCTTTATGCAACTTTGCAAATGAAAGCACTGGATTTAAGACCTTAATTTTTATTTCCAAAACTTGCCAAATTATTGCAGATGGTGTCAGCATGCATGGAGTAAATGATTGTGAAAAAGAAAAAGTGATTACATTTTCAAAGTCATTCTTGTCTCATTGGAAAAAAGAAGTTCCCCCAAATTTGAAATGGTCTAAAGTTTTTGAGGTGCAAGTGTACAGTGAATGTTTACATTTTCCTTTCTAGACAGCTGACAATTTCTGTCATCACTTGACCCACGTACCACAGATGAAGAGGACCTCCTCACAGACATTGAAGGCAGTGTTGCAGAACAACACACGAGGTAGTGAACAACTTACATGCTGTTTTGCCCTTTTAAATTACTTTTTTTGTCACTGCTTCTTTCATGTAAAATTCTTCTATGATCTGCATAAAAACTGTATGCATACAGTCACAAACACAAATCATAAATTTTCAGTTAAAATTGAACTAACAATCAGCTGATTACCATGCATTTCCCATGGCTATTTTCTCTGTTGATGGGGATTTAGATTAGTGTGTGATTTCTCTGGGCTTAACTCACCCATTGAAGAACTTCAAGTGATGTTTAAAAGTGATGTCTTAGAACAGTGATACAGTTTTAAGCTTCATCTTGCAGTTGTAAAGTATATGTATCTGTTTAAAACCATTCAACATTCATAGAGATAACCATCACTTAAGAATATGCGTGCAATTGGATGATCTTTGTCAGTGTTCGACAAGTGTAAAAGGCGTGTCGGCAACGGTGCTTCGTTCTTAGTAATCAAGAGTGTTTCGGGTTCGAGTCCCTGTTCAGACTTGCCAATTGTGGCCTTGGGTTGGGTCCCTTTTACCCACGATTGCTTCCTCTCCACCCAAGTGCTAATTGGGTTAACCTGCCCAGTGGGTTTCGGCCTAAACCAGTAATGACGTGATTTTGAGTGTCAGTGATGTTCAGGAGGACAGTGAAAAAAGAGGGTTTGACGATAAAATAATGGTGCCATCGAAAAACTGGTGGCTAATGTTTCCTCAGTTCATCTGAGGGCATCACAGGGCATGGAAGCCCTAGGTTTCCAGATGCCCTGTGAAGCCTCAGTGACCTGAGGAACATTAGCCACCCAGTTTTTCGATGTCACATTATTTTATAGTTCAAACCCTCTTTTTTTCACTTTTTTCCTCCTGAACATCACTGCATCAAATCACGTCATACTGGTTTAGCCGAAACACTGGCAGTACCCAATTAGCAACTTTGGGTGGAGAGGAGCAATCGGGGTAAAGACCCACCCAATGACACAACGGTGGCAGTCTGACAGGACTCGAACCGAACCTCTTGATTACAAGAACGAAGCACCTGCCGTCCACGCCTTTTACACTTGTGACACTGAACGATCATCCACTTGCACCATACTTCTTTAAGTGATGTTATCTCTTGAATTTGAATGGTTTTAACAGATACATAACTTTACACCTGCAAGAGGAAGCTTAAACTGTACACTGTTCTAAGACCTCACTTTTACACATCACTTGAAGTTCTTCACTGGGTGAGTTTTAAGCCAGAGAAATCACACACTATCTAATCCCATAAACAAAGAATAGCCATGGAAATGCATGTAATCAGGCTTGCTTTAGTCAATTTTAACTGAAAATTTATGATTTGTGTTTGGTGACTGTATAGATACAGTTTTTTTATGCAGATCATAGAAGAATATTTACATAGAACGAGCAGTGAAAAAAAGACATTAACAGGGCAAAACCGCATGTAATGTTCACTACCTGGTCTGTTCTGCAACACTGCTTCAATGTCTGATGAGGTCTCTTCATCTGTGGTAAGTGGTCAAGATGGATGAATAAAATTTGTCAGCTGTCTAGAAAGTAATTTAACATTCACTGTACACTTGCACTCAAAACTTTAGACCCTTCAAATTTGGGGGGAAACTTCTTTTTTTCCAATGAGACACGATGAACTTTGAAAATGTATCAACTTTTTCTTTTCACCAATCTTTACTCCTGCATGCTGACACCACTGCAATAATTTGCAATTTTGGAAATAAAAATTACGGTTCTTAAATCCAGGCTTTCATTGCAAAGTTGCATAAAGAAAGGAAACTCTCTTAGCTGAAGGAGGGGGGAGGACCTGATACTAAGGTTAAAAGGACAGGTGCAAATTCCTTTTGAGAAATCACAGGTAGTGTGTTTGTACGTTATCTATCAATGAAATCATAATGACAAATCTCTCGTCCTTTCATTACAAAAATATTTTACCATTCCACAGGTCATATATATCATACTGATCTATTAAGTTTTTTGTTTCATATCAAAATTTCCCAACACATACATTCAGAATTGTATACGCTGGAATTTAGAAGGGTGTTTATTATTGTATCTATGATTTATCGTCTACATCAATTATTCCATAAGAAGGTTTGATTTGCTCTTTTCAGCCATTGGGTTTTTTTTTTTTTTTTTTTTTTTTTTTTTTTTTTTTTTTTTTTTTTTTTTTCTTCAAGCACGGTTTATACAACAGACGGTGCATGATGCACATTAATGAACATTATTCAACCTGTTGTGTGTAATACTGCCTTCATCATCAGACGATGTCCCCTTCATTATAAGATTGGCAGATGTGTGGTAGATGCTTACAGCTGGTATCCTAAGAATAAAAAATATTAACATTCTGTTTACCTATGCTTTTAGCTACTTCACAATTACACTTGGCTATGTTCCTTCATTTCTCAAGTTTTTTCTAAAATGGATCATTCAGGAATATAAAATTACATTCCCAAAATTTTATATACCTACAAAAAACAAGACAAGGCACATTTTACCAGTACATAGTGCATCCTTCAGGTAAACTAACAGGGTGATGGATTTGAGGAGGAAAGGACTATCCCTCATGACATCATAATCCCGGCTTGAGTGTCATGCACACCCACTCACACATATACACATCACAATATTTAAACGGCATCACATACTTGGTTTGTCATATCAGTAGAACCATAAGGGAAAAAAAAAAAAAAAAAAAACAATTACACCTACAATTAACTATAGGTTTCCCTGTAAAAATCTGTTCCTGAAGATCTATAAGTTGAGAAAGTCTTTGTAGCAGCTAAATAAGAACTTTATTACTATATGCCGCTTCACACGCAAAAGTGGCCCTTGGAACCTTGCCATCAAGTGCTTAGGACTAACGACTGGATCTATTTTTGATGGTGCCCGAGTCTTTCTGGAAGCTATTTTCTAAGACAACATAAGTGCTGGCATCTCTATGCATTTGGTTATAAGCCACCAGATCAAGTTAAATGTTTCATCGTAAGGCGAGGAAAGTACCCTTAATCCCCTGTGTAAGGTGTTTGTGGCCCTGCAGCATACTGTATTTACCTATAAATGCCCCACTATGGTGCCGGGGCGTGTATTAGAGTCAAATTTTATCAGCAATAATCTTACCTTAATAGCAGCATTACAGACGCTTAAACAGACACTGTATTAAAGACTGTGAGAAAAAAGGCAGATGTCACTTCACCGGGACCTCTAATTTTGCAGAAACAGATTCTTTTTGCAGCAGGATTGGGACTTCGTGAGAACTGGTGGCACGTGAGGTAGGAACTATTTCATTTTCATTTTTACTCTGTTTTAGTCAAAATTCAATACTTCACTATATGCAATGTGATGAAAAATTCAAGGTGCATTTTTAGAGGGGTCCGTTTATTAGAGTAAATACGGTATATGCATTATTAATTTGCATATGGCACAATACAGCATTGTAAGTACAAAAATGTCCTCCAGCCCCTGGATTCCCTGTACTTACCTCAGGACATTAATTGTTCTGCTCCATTGGGTATAATGATGCACCATCAATAGGGAAAATGTTTGATTTTTCCAATTTGCTGACCATGAAGACCGCAAAGTGATTTATAATCTCATCCGTGTCATCCCTCTCTTGCGATGACAAAAAAGTCATTGGAAAGAAATCTCAAAAGTTTGAACTTGGAACTGGGGGGAAAAGGGGCAAAAAAAAAAAAATCAAAGTCTGTAGACCGAGGCAGGGCGCACAAAAGGTACAATCTTTTGTTCATTTGGCAGAGTCCAGATCTGTACACCCAAATTTAATGCATCATAGTCAAGAACAAAATTTTTAGCCTTTTAAATTCTGTAAAAAGTGCTTTGAGCAGCATACAGGGCTCGTACACTTTACTTTCAAACTCACACTTGCAAGTCAGGAACAACCACTGGATCCATTTGCCCTGCAGTGGTTACTTGTCGCCTTTGTTAGGGAACAAATTTGATTTTCACATGACATGGTTGTTAACAGTCGCACAGGTGACAACAATCCTTACAAATTTTAACAATTATTGGATTGCAACCTTCTCCCATCTTTGAGCTGAAATGTTTTTCCACATTAACAGTAATTAACTGTTTTTTAATTCAAGGGTTCACAACCCAAGGTTCTGGGGTCCCTCACCTATTTTTTTCTAGAGTAATACAATTTGTGAAATAACATTTTAATTGATTTCCTTCTTACTGTGAAAAAGTATCTTTTCTTTGTGATAAGAGTTGCAAGGTCTACTTGCCCACTCGGGCAAGTTGTATCAAGAGAGCTTGCCTTGGTAATTTTTTTAACTGCCCCGGGCAAGTGTTATGTAGAGCAATGACCTGGGATGTATTTACTGTACTTCAGCAGAGCTGCCACTTTGAAAAACAGTTTTTTCTTTATTCGAGACCAAAATCAGTATTTGCACCTAATATTCTTAATTTTTGACCAACAAGGAGCTACCAATGCTGTAATCTTCCAACACCAGGGATTGCTAGAAAGTGAGTTGTACATGGACGATGTTTATAAGGACAGGTACGTGTACGTAGCAAGTGACCCTACTGAGATGCCATTGACAATTTAAGTAATGCCTCACCCCCCTAATGCAGCCGGTACACTACCAGTTTATCACAATGAGTAACCCCCAAGCTTAACACTGCATGGATCTTTTGGGGCACAAACATTGTTTACCCCTAACAGACCTTTGACCACCCCAATTGCCACTATCAAAAAGTACTGTTCCAATATTTATAAAAATTTACCAAATGGAATGTGCTCATGGCGTAAGGTCTTGCTTTTTTGATACTATGTCGTAATAACTGTACATATTGCCAGGAATAACAAAAACAATAAAAGAAAATTAAGATGGGCACAACAGATATCATTCATTAGACTTTTGTGACCATCTTACATGTAAAAGCAAATAGACAAAAAATGCCATAATTAAAGTGTTGAAATTTTTTAAGCCTAGGATAGACCTTGAGTATAGTAGATAAACTGCAAGACACATGTTGTACTTGGTTCTTATAGTATCATATGTACTACATACATGTTAGGCAATGACAAAAGTGCCAAGCCCCTCTGGAGAAAGTTGCCCAGAAGAGAGAGACCTTGCACACGCCAGGTCCATGTTTAGACCATATTTTTGACCACCTACATTATCTGGATCAATTACGGTACCATGACATCGTGCATGCTCTCTGGCTTAGGATTTACAAGCTGGTCGATGTCACAGCTCAACTAGGTATATATGCTCAGTACATGCTGGTATAATGTGATGCTATGAAACATATTGCATGAACAGACGGTCAGGCCACAAACACAATCTTTATTTTTTTCACAGTACATATGGCAAGATTTCGGGACAGTTCGGTGTTGTAGAAGGGACTCCAAGCCTGGGCTGCATAGTCGAGGTGGGGTCTTACCAACTGCTTATACAGATTTAGTACAATTTCTTTACTAAAACTACTGAAATTCCTCTTGATCAATCCAAGCACCCTATTAGCCCTAGCAGCAGCAGCTGCACACTGTCTATATTGCTTTAATCACCTGTAAATAACTACACCCAGATCCTTCTCAAAAGTCACATCACTCAGAATACTACCATTTCCATGTTATAATCATAGCTGAAATTTTTAGCACCAAAGTGAATGACTTTGCACTTATCTGCATTAAAATACTTTTGCCAAGTCTGAGACCTGAAAAAAGCTATCAAGTCTTTTGCAGTATGAGGCATCATCCTTATCACTAACTTCCTATAGAGCTAGTATCATCGCGACTTACTAATACTAGATGTGAGAGAGCTATCAATATCATTGATGAAAATTAAGAAAGAAGGGGCCAGAACAGAACCCTGTTTGAACTCCACTTGTTATTTTCTTTCCCAGAAGAGAAATTACCATACCAACAACTCTCTGAGATCGACCATTGAGCCATGATTTTAACCCGTCGCACAACTGGCCCTTTGATGCCTAACCTATGCATTTAACCTAAGTCTACCTAATGGAACTTTATCAAGCAGCTTTTGAAAAATCAAGGTAAAGGCCACACACTATGACCACAGCCAAGAGATAGGAAACATCCTCAAGAAGCTTATTAATTAGTAACACAAGCTCTACTCGTAAAAACCATGCTGTGACAGATTGAGTACCCATTATCTAAAAGATATTTAAGCAACAATCCTTGATTACAGATTCCATTACGTTGCACATAACACTGGGTTAAACTGACTCGGCCTATAATTTGCAGGCAAGCTCCGATCCCCTTTTTTAAATGGAGTAACATTAGCAATCCGCCAGTCAGCAGGTACAAAGTTTTGAATCCAGAAACTTCTGAAAATAATGCACAGAGGAACTGACAAAATCTCGTGTTGAGCATTCTGGAGAATGGCGGATGGACCATCAGGCCGGTGCCTTACTAGCTTTTAAACTCTCAACTTATTACAAACCAACTCTTCCAGAAAGACAACATCACTACTAAAGAAGATTATCAGAATCCCTACAAGTCCCCCAAAACAGATGATCCTTGGTAAAAAACATATACGAAATAATAATTTGACAAATTAGACATATCCTGATGATCCAGTAACTAGTGTTCCTTCATTACCTTTGGAGAGCCCAACACCCTCCTTACCTTCTGCTTAGACCTGACAGAGCAAAACCCCCTCGAGAAGTTAGGCTTAAGTCACTAGCCTAGCTAAGACTAAATTAAAGTGTTATTTAAAAATACGTTTCTACATCTTTTGCCTCATAAATTAACTTACATTACGTTTTTAGCAAGTTACTATCTCCAAAGAGATAACTAACAATTTCGGTATTTTGAACTTTTGTAGTCGAGAAAACCACAAACATCACGTAACGTACATTTTCCACTGGCTATGAAAGATTACTAACCATCTCCATAAGGCCACTTTTTTTCGTGTTTCTTGGACCTCCTCCGTCCTTCGTTTGAAGGAAGCGCTTGTAATTTCGCACGAGGTCCACGTTTTTTCCTTTATTGACTGGCGTCTTCTGTCTTTTAGCAACTTAAAGTTTCAAGGCACCTCAGTACAAACGCGAGACCAGACGTGCATTTAAATGGCGAGGCGAGTCACAGCACTAGCTGCAGAGGGGTATGTCCGCGCCCCGTACACATCATATATCATTGCAAGTCGACGGCCGGGCCCCAGCAAGGTTGAAGGCGGGCGTGCGGTCGTACTATTTCACTGTTCCTTTCGACAATGCGTCATCCCATCAAAGCCAAGACGCGCAACGAGAATTGGTTCAAAAAAAAAAAAAAAACGCTGGTCAAAAAAGGACGCTCGCGTATTACGAAATGCAAAAAATGTTTTGTCCGTGTAAGACAAGATTATGGAATCGTTTAGTAGCAGTATCATACGTATCTCGGTTCACTTTAATACAAACCATAAAAAAGAATGGTAAATTCGAACTATAATCTCCTTAAGATGAAAGAACTTTACCCACAGCAATTAACAATGAAACAATGGTAATCAACCCCTCTCTGTAAAGTTGGCATGTCCCATCAAGCGTAGAAAATGAGATACCCTCATACTATACTATGAACCTTGATGAAAAACTGCACGGGGCCCGTGTTCGTGCTCGTGTTCATTGTGTGGAGGCGGAGAAAAACCAACCATCAATGCTCCCGGAGACGTCACAAAGTATGCCATCGTCGCCGCATAAGAGCAGTCGTGACGTCCACGGTAACGGTACAGAAGACCCTCTCGACATCGTGGGGAGAATTTAAGACCTTCTATGAACAGCTTTATACCCGGGCTAGATGTCGAGGTAGACCTTCAGAGGGGCCCTATTAGATAATATTGACAAGACCCCCTCAAAGAGTCACAATGAATGGACTTGGTTCCCCCTGACTGTCGACGCGCTCTGGAAGGCGGTGGGCGAAGATGAAATCTGAAAGGCGCCTGGGTCAGACGGTAATCCCAGTGGAATTTTACAAACGCGTTCTGGGGTACCGTCGGGACAGATCTCCGTGATGTATCGCCCCTCTGCCTTCCTTGCTGGCTGCATTGAGTCCCTCGCAGCGCACAGGCCGTTATAACCTTGTACCAAAGTCTGGAAATCCCCTAGAACCGAAAAACAAGCGACCATTAACCTTGTTAAATGTAGACTACAAGATCTGGCGAAAGCCTTTGTACAGGCTAGGCAACGGTCATGCGGATCTTGTAGGTTCTTTCCATGACATGTGCGGTGCGGGTACACTATTCAGCAGAACCGCTGGTTATGCGGACTTAGTTGAATATGTGATGGACCGTGATCTTCCATGTGCGCTTTTCTCCCTCGATCAGGAGAAGCCTTCGACATGGTTGATCACGGAATTCCTCTTTACTATCTTGAAGAAGTTTAATTTGAATCCATGTTTTTGTTAAATTGCCTCTTACTGTAAATAGTGTAATATAGTCGGTTATCGTTAAGGCCTACGTCGAGCCCTTCAGAGTTCAACGTGGGGTACGGTCAGGGTGTCCCCTGTCACCTTCTACTCTATTATTTTTGGGGGGGTTTTAGTGAATCCCTTGCAAAGCCTTCCAAGTTTGAATCCATTGTTTCGACCCTTCACATACCCGTGGAGCCTGAAGTCAAGTGCCTCAGTATGCTGACGACGTCACATGCTAGTCGCCGACCTAGCTTCCTTCCGAGCACTTTACTGCACGCTGTCTACCTTTCAGCGAGCGACAGTGCCAGACTGACCCCACCAAGACCAAAGGACTCCGTCCTAGGTATGTGGCGGTCGAAACAACTGCCTTCGCGGCATCATGGTAGACGACGCCATACAAATCAATGGCATATGTTTGGTTACGGTTTCCCCGAGTCACTTACATGGAATGAGAAAGTTGCCTGGTGGACGCTATGTTGAGGACTTCGGGCGATCGGCTACATTAGTCTGTTGGGCAGTACCCGTTATCAATCGTTTCGTTTACCCTCTGTTGTGGTATCCGGCACTGTTCGGGCCGCTTCCCAGATGTTTCCTGGTGCTGACTGGAGCGGGCTTTGTTTAGGTTTCTGTTGGTCGGGAAAACGGAGCTGGTCAGGAGAACAGTGGTGTACCAGGTTTCCTCAGGCAGGGGGGATTGGGCCCCGTGCACTTTCCTTCAAAGCTCCGTTTGCTTCCTGTACCAAATGTGTTTTTTAGTGGCCGCGACAGCCAGATGCCGTTTGCCGTACTTTGTCCGTTATTGGGATGGATTATCAGTCCGTTGGTTCTTTCCCTACCCTGTTTAGCAACAGTGTACCTCACAGTTGGAGGCCAAACGAAGGCATACTGTCAGATGAGGGAAACACTCCCTATTATGTCAAATTAGGGGACTTTTTTGCAGTCCAGTGCGGGGGACCAGTACCGGGCGATTTTTGAATGACTTGTTGGTCGGTCCTACCGCAACGGCTATGCGTCAGGGCCGGAAGTGATGGCGTGTAGTCACGGCAGGTCACCGATATCACCGCCGGCGTGACCTGCTGTGGCGGATCGCACCACGCCATCGTTACGAATCTCAAGCGCCTCGGTGGGTGTCTTTGGATGGGCATTTGCCCCCGCACTGATGCACAAGTGGGAGAGTGTGCCCCATGTGTTTTTGGCAGTGTTGGCTTTGTGGCCCCTCTGGAGTGGTTTCAAGCCCTGCTGATCGCCTCACGTTTTTGTAACACCCTGGGCGCCAGCCAGGACTACGCTTTGTATTGTCATGTCACCTCCGCCATTGCAATACAGTGTTCGCGGGATACTTACCTTTGTTTTGCGGCCTCCATAAAGCTGGCCTTGTGGAGAGACAGTGTAATATTGTGTTTAGGGGAGAAGGGAAGCTGCGTACGTCGTCCTGGCGTTGGTGAGGACGGAGATTAAGCTGAGAGTGGAGGCCGACTTCGTCCGTTTGCCAAGGTCTACCTTCGGGAGGTGTTTGTGGTCCTCTTGTTTCAGTGCGGTCGGGCCGGTGAGCAGTTAATTTTTTGTAAATATTTGATTATTGTAAATAGTCCCTACGTAATTGGCTTGGTTTGGGTGTTTTTTGTAGCATGGTTGTCACAGAACTTTTGTTGTTGCTAGCTCATTGTACGGGGTCTGTGGGATAGTTCATGGTTTTTGTTTTTGTCCGGTGGTGAGTTCTCCTTTGTTATACGTACGTGAAAAGCACACGGCACAGTCTTGTGCCGCTCGACCGTTTGGTCGGGGCTGCAGTTAGATGTTGTTTTCCTGTCTGTGAATGTCCTGTGTGGTGTGGGCTGGGGGTGTCAGGTATATAGCCATCAGAAAATTTTTGTTTTTTTTTAACGAGCTTTTTAAGTACGTAGAACATCACTGCAACCTAAAGAAAAATCCCAAACCCAAACAAAACCATTGACGGGTCACAAACACAAATGCTAAACAACAAATACACACCCGTGCACAGGGAACAAAGTCTTTGTTCCTACTGAACTCCCGCAACTGCACGCAGTCCAAACCCAAAACACTCCGCACAACCACATACCACCCAAACAAATTCCGCCCGCCCCAAAGGAAACACTACGCCCGAAGGGCAACTCTACACCCCACTGCCACACGCCCGAAGGCACACTACGCCCCAAAGGCACACTACGCCCGAAGGCACACTACGCCCGAAGGCACACACGCCCAAGGCAACCTAACGCCCCCAAAGGCAACGCTACGCCCGAAGGCAACAGCACTTAAAACGCACCGGGGCAAATACAGGTGCACCCTTGCCCAAGGGCGCCCCGAAGCAGTTGTGGCAAAGGTAACCTCATTATCCCACGCCTGGTAACAGCTCCACAACCGTGCAGTTTAACGTCCTACCCAGGACCACAGAAAAATTTTGTTTTGCTAGCTTAATGTAAGATAATTGTAAATAGTTCATGGTTGTGTTTGCCGTGTCCGGTTGGGGTTTTTCTGTTTTGGGACAGTGTCCGTTTTCTATGCACTAAAAAGCACACCATTGCACTGACAAGGCCCTCTCAATGGCTGCTTACCTTTGCTTTTTTAAGTACGTAAGAACGGGCATCGGGCTTGGTGGAAGGTAAATTATTTGTAAGTGATGTGGGTGGTTCGTGGTTTGTTCTTGACGAAGAAAGAAGAGAAAAGAAGAGAGTAATATAACGTATTTACCTGGCACAGGAGTATTCCAATCACGACGGCGGAGCTCCCAGGTGGGACCTTTTCTATTCAGCCAGTCTAGAACTGGACCACTGTCAGGTGGTGTCCATTAAGTCAATAGTTTGTCCCTTGGGGACGTGTACTCCTTCGGGAGCAGAACTCCTTCGGGAGTAATTGTTTGGTTTTCGCCCCTGGATCTTCGCCAGTAGAGTCCGGGGGACTTTTGGAAAAATATAACCGTTTGGTTCCTTGTATATAGTCATTTGTACATATCAACACAATTTTTTGTTTGTAGGTACATGTAAATAGTTTGCTGTTGCGTTTTTTGCCCGGTCCGGTTTGGGTTCTCGCCCTTTGTTTCTCTCAGTGCCCGTTTCTACGTACTTAAAAAGCTCAACGGGCGGGGGGGGGGGGGCTTTTTAAGTGCATCGAAACGGACATACAAACAAAAAACAAAACTCAAACCGAACAACAGGAACATAAGGCAAAACTATCCACACACCTGGCCTGCGGTTTGAGTCCGACTTCGTCGTTTGCCAAGGTCGGCGTTCGGTAGGCGATGGGGTCACTTGTTTTCAGTGATGGCGGACCGGGTGGTAGTCCCTTGATTTTGTAAATATGAATTGACTGTAATGTGAAATAGTACGTGTTTTTGTACAATTTGTGCTTCTGTGTACTTCAGTTGTAATATGTTGTAAATATTTAATATGTACTACATATCTGGTGTCCCTTAACCCAGGGGTTGGAAATATTGGTTTGGGGTGGCTGGAAGAGGTTGGTCTGTAAGGTATTTAAGTTTTGTAAATAGTATGTAAATATCTACGTTTATGTACAGTTTACTGGGCCTCGTTACAAGGGGTTTGTAATATTGGTTTGGGGTGGCTGGAAGGAGGTTGGTCTAGTAAAGACTTATGTCGTTGCAAAGTATGTAAATATTCTGTATATATAGTTCTATTCTGTATGAACATAATTTTCTGTTTTGATTTTAGTATTGTGTAAATAGTTCGCGTTTTTGTTTTTCTGCCGATCCGGTTAGAGTTTATTTTTTGTTTGTATGTGCCGTTTCGATTCCTTAAAAAGCACAAAACTATCCACACACCACCAAATCAAACAAATCATTATGGTTCATTACACAATAGAACTAAACACACACACACTGCAACCACCCAGATACCCAACAGGACCAACCTCCCCTGGCCACACTAAAAACAAAGCCCACATAGACCACACAGCGCAAAATCCACCGCACACCCAAAGACAACACCACGCCCGACGGCAACACCACGCCCGACGGCAACACAAGCCCGAGGCAACACCCAGCCCGAATGGCCCACACAACGCCCAAGGCAACACACGCCCGAAGGCAACACTACTGTACGCCACAAATGCAAAACAGCACTTAAAAAGCACCGGGCAACTACACGTGCACCTTGCCAAGGGTGGCCCTGGAGGTAGTTGTTGGCAAGGGTAACCTCATTTACCCCACGTTTAAACGAACCTCCACAACCGGATGGCAGTTTAAGTCCTACCAGACTCACGGGCACTCCTGGGTAGGACTTTCACTGCCATCCGGTTGTGGAGCTTGTGTAAGCGTGGGGATATTGATGTTACCCTTTACACAACTGCTCCGGGGCACCCCTTGGGCAAGGTGCACCTGTATTTGGGGCCCTGTGCTTTTTTTACGTGTTGTTGCCTTCGGGCGTGTTGTTGCCTTCGGCGTGGGTTGCCCTCGGCGTTGGGGTTGCCTTCGGGCGTGGGGTCCCTTCGGGCGTTTTTGTGTTGCCTTCGGGCGTTTGTTTGCTTTCGTACGTTTGTTGTTGCCTTCGGTGTGTGCTGCCGTCTGGCGTGTGTTGTTTCTGTTTGTAAGTGGTCCTTGTGTGGTGGGTGGCTAGGGGTGTCGTATATGTTGGCCACAGAAAATTTTGTTTTTCTGCTTGTGTAAGTAAATGATTGTGGGTGTTCATGGTGTGTTCTTGCTGGTCCGGGTTTGTTTCTTCCTGTTTTAGATTGTCCGTTTCTATGCCTTAAAAGCCCGCCTGGGTAGGACGTTAAACGCATCCGGTTTGTGGACCTTGTTAAAGCGTAGGGATATGGGTTACCTTTGCCACAACTGCCTCCGGGACACCCTTGGGCAAGGTGCGCCTGTTATTTTTGGCCCAGTTTTTGGGTTTTTTTGGTTGTTGGTCAAAAGGTTATACCTTTCGCTGGTTTGGGGCCGTCCCCCTTTGTTAGCACTTAAAAAGTACTGGCGCAAGGATTGGGGGGGCAGGTGGACCACCCCCCCCCCTTGTGTGGGTTTCCCTTTGGGGGAAATTTTTTGTGATCTTTGATGGTTTGTTAGCGGTAAAAAAGGGACTGTTTCGTTTCCTTTGCGGGGTGAGATGGGGGAGAGTTTTTTGTTGGCGATTTGGGGGGGGTTGTCGGTTGCTTTTTGTGGGTCGGGGGGGGTTTCTTTTTTTTTCTCAGTGCCTTTTTTCTATGTTTTTAAAAGCTCACCCGGGCCGCAGGAGTTCAGGGGGGCCCCCAAAGAGAGGGAAAGTTCCGTTTCCCCCGGGGACTCGTTCGACTCTTTGGGATTTTTTGTTTTTGTTGCATGTAAAATATTTTGTATATATGTAAAGGAACGGGTAAATAGTAAATTTTGAGTGTGGGGGGGGACCCCCTACCCCTTCCGCGCTGTGATTGCCTTTCGGCCGGGTTGTTCCCTTTGGGGGGGTTTTTTGTTGTTTTGGGTGTGATTTTTTTTGGGCCCTTGTGTTTTTGTGATCTTTTGGGGTTGGGGTTGGGTTTTCGTTTTTGGCCCCCCCCAAAAGGAACCCCCCCCCGAGGTGTGATGGTAAAGAGGTTTTGGCGATTCTGGGGGTTTGGTTGTGGGTTTTGCGTTTTGCCCCGGTCCGGTTTGGGTTTTTTTCCCTTTCAGTGCCTGTTTTTGTATTTAAAAAAAGCTCCCCGGGCGCAGGATTTTTGGGTTTTTTTGGCATGAAAAATAGTTGTATTTTACTGTAAAAAAAACTGTAAAAAAAACTGAAATAGTGTTTTTGGGGTTTTCAGGGGGGACCCCCCGTACCTTTCCGCGCTGTGATTCCCCTTCGGGGGTGTTGTTGTTTTTTGGGGCATGTTTTTTGCCTTGGGTGTTTTTGTTGCCTTGGGCGTGGTTGTTTTGGGCCCTTGGTTTTTTGGATCTTTTTTTTGGGTTGGGTGGGTGGTTTCTGTTTTTCCCCGGTGGAAAAGGGAATCTTTTCGTTTCCTTTGCTAGGTTGGGATGGGGAAAAAAATTTTGGGCGATTCTGGGGGGGGGTTTGTCGGTTTGCTTTTTGCTCCGGTCCGGTTTGGGTTTTTTTTTCCCTTTTATGTACTTAAAAAGCAAAGACGACGACGGAGATTCCAGCTGGGCCCTGTTCTGTTCAGCCATTTCTAGAACGGGACAAAGGGGCGGGTGGGCATTTAAGTCAAAGTTTTTTCCCCTGGGGACTTTGTTCCCCCATTAAAGGGGAGCAGCCTCTTCGGGATTTATTTTTTTGGTTTTTCCCCCCTGGCTCTTCGCCAGAGATTTCAGGGGATTTTTAAAAAAAAAAAGGGCCTGGGCGGGGGAAAAAAGGGGTTTTACCCCTTTTCAAAAAACCCTCCTCCGGGGCACCCTTGGGGAAGGTGAAAAACTGAAATACCCGGGTGCCTTTTAAGGGGTTCCCTTTTTGGGCGTAGTGTTGCCACGGATGTAATGGTGCCCCCGGCGTGGTGGGGCCCCCTTTGGAAAGCTTGGTTTTCCTGGGGTGTGGAAACCCCTTGGGCGTGTGGTGTTCCCTTGGGGCGGGTGGCCTTTGGGGGCCGGTTGGTTGAGGGTTTGGGGACTTTGTTTTGGGGGGGTTTGGGGTTTTTGGGTATGGTGTTTTTTTGGGGTTGGCTGCAGTGGCAGTTTCTGAATTCAGTATAACAAAGTCTCTTTTTTTTTCCTGTTGCATGGGGTGTGTAGTTTTTTTGGCTTTGGGTTTGTGATCCGACGGGGTTTTTGTTTGGGTTGGGGTTTCCTTTATTTTCCCCGGCCTGTTTTAGGGGATTTAAAAGATTTCCCTGGCGCAGGAAAATCCTTTGATCACGACGGCGGACTCACTGGCCCAGGCCTTTTTCACCCCGCTAGAACTACACTTCGCACGTCGGGTTGGTCGGGAGTGCTTGTTAAGAAATTTTGTCCCTTGGGGACGAAGCCCCTTCAGGGAGAAGGACCTTCGGGGTTTTGGTTGGTTTTCGATTGAAATTTTCCCTTTGGGAAAGTATAGTTAGTAAATCTAACTTTTTTTTCAACTCAAGCACATCAAAATGAATGATAACAAAAATAAAGGTAAGTATATAAGAACCCTAGCATGTAAATTAATTAACAAGCTTAAATTTTTCACGTGAATAGAGAAAAAGGAGGGGATGAGGAGTGGCAACTGAAGCTCCTAAGAGCTTAAGGAGGTTGACCCCCTAAACGAAGAAGCCCAAAAAAAAAAAACAAGGGATAACCCAAAAGGAAAAACAAGAAAAGTCAAAAGTGAAAATACAATATAGCATAAAAAAACAAAGTTTGTTTGCAAAAAATTTTTTTTAGTTTTTTCTGAAACAAGTAGAGATTTGCCATAGTAATTTCAAGGGGAAAAAAATTCCAAAAGTTTTACACCCCCCCCAAAAAACTAAGGGCCCAGTTTCGAAAACCCAAGCCTACACAGGGGGGTAAAAAAATGATTTGCAGGAGCACGGGGGGGGGGGGGGGGGGGGTAGGGGAATTTACGGTAAAAAAAAAAGTTTAAATAGATTGCTAAAAAATTTAGGGGGTCTTTATGTAGCCAAAATTAAAAAATAAAAAGCCCCACATGATACCGATTTTTTGGGTCATATAGGTTTAGAAGGTTTAGGGTAGCGAAAAGGGGGTGCAGTATGATGATGGTAGTCTACATTTTTTATGCATCTGATGCCCTTTTTGGGAGTATTTAAAAAGAGGCAAATTTGTGCATACGTGTCCCCAAAAAAACATTAAAAATAAGTAAGTAAGGGGATAAGGGGTTTTTATAAAGGAAACCCCGCACTGTTCTAGGAAGAAAACTGCCCAAAAACGGTTGGGGTACCCCCCCACCCTTTTAAAAAATTTTTCATGCTAACGTAGGGGAATATGATTGGTCCAGGGTAAGATGGAATCAACAAAGACACCAAGAATCTTAAAGGAAACATAGAACGTTGTACATTAAAACACATTTGTTTTTGTTACATTTGTTGAGGTTCTTAGAGGGTAAAAAAAAATCACAAAGCTGTCTTTTTACATTTAGAGATAACTAGTTTGCACAGAACCAGTTGGAATATGACAAAAATCATTTTGACAGTATTTGAAAGGGGCCAGGTCATTACACGGAAATAAAAGATTGGTATCGTCAGCGTAAGAAATACATGAAAATATTACACCTGTGGAGATCATTGATTAAATAATAAACAGTAAAGACCTAAAATAGATCCCTGAGGAACACCACAGGAATAGATTTACTGAAGAGTTAACATTTTTAATGCCCAAAAAATTGATAACGGTTTTGATATAGCTTTTAAACCAATCAAAGGAGTACCCCTGAACCGTAATGTTCAGCTTATTAAGTAAAATATTATGGTGCCCAAAGTATCAAACGCCTTGAAAATCTAGAAAAATGCCCGATACATATTGATTTTTTTCGAAGGCTTCCGTAAAACCCGGTTTACAAAATGTAGAAGGCTTGTGAAGTCGAACGACGGGGGGAGGGAAACCCCAAATTTGGGAATCATACAGAAGGTTTGCTTTACTAAAAATGAATACAATCGAATAAACAAGGGTTTTTTAAGAAAATTTCGAGAGGCACGGCAAAATTTAAATGGGTCTATAGTTATTACAGAATCTTTATCCGGATTTATAGACCGGGACAACACGTGAAAATTTTTAGGGAACTTGGGAAAGATACCCTTCTCTAATGAAAGGTTAAATAGATGGTGAGTGGGGTGCACAGAGAATAGGCACATGTTTGACAAGATGGTGGAATCCCTCAAATCCGGGGGCAGAATTTTAAGAGAGAAAATTATGTTTAGACTTCCTCGTGTGTGTTGGGGTAATAAAGAGAGAGTCAACAACCATATAGGCAGATAAGATTTATAAGCTGGAACAGGAAGGGGAATTTTAGCCTGGGAGCAGGCAATGCAAAAAAATAATCATTAAAAAATTTGAAACATTGAGTGGATTCGAAAAAACTAGTCCCCGGGGGATTGACCTTTTTAGGGGGATTTTATTACCACGACCAATAAAAAAGGGATTAATTGAGCGGGCCCCATAGATTTTTGTGGCCTGCGTGCATTGTGAAAAGTTTAAAAAAAAAGGATTTCTTAGCCTGCCCAAAGGGCAGGGAAAAAGACGGTTTCGAAAGCCCCTTTGTAAATTATTCACATTTTAAAAGTGGATCGAATAAGGGGGGAACCTTTTTTTTAAGTGGAAATTTTTAGTTTTTCGAGAGTTGGATAGCTGGAGTGATCCCGTTTCTTCGACTTTTAGAGTAACCTTTTTTTTTAAACCCCTGGGAGGGCAATTTTTTAAGTGATTAAAAATCTGTATTAAAGCAATCAAGGCACTAAAACATCAAAAGGGACTGTAAGACATCTGTCCGGGATTCATTTTAAATTGGGGAGGCAGTATTTTAAGGCTATAGGGTTTAAAGATCTTTTTTAAAAATACGTGACGCTCCTCTCGGGGAAAGTGAATTTAAATTAGAAAGGGTAAAAACAGGAAAATAAATCAGAAAGGTCGTCCAAAATTTTACACCAGAAGTAGAGTTTAAGCATAGCCAAATTCGAAAATTAAAAGGGGAAGCACATGGAAAAGTAACTTAGGGGGAATACTAGGGAGTGGCCCCCGATAAGAATAAAAATGTACGATGATACAATGTGTTTTATTCTTACAAATTTAAAGGGAAATATAGCTCCTTGGGGAAAGCAGAACTCCTTCGGAGTATTGGGTTTTTCCCCGGGTTTTCCCTTTAGGGGGAAAAAAAAACCCCCCCCCCTAAGGGGGTTTTTTCCCCAAAAAAAAACCTTTTTAATTGGGGTTTTTTTTTTTTTATCCAAACCCGGGGGAAATTTTTGGGGAAATTTTTTTTTTTTTTCCCCTTTTTTGGGAAAAAAGGGGGAATTTTTAAAAAATTTTGGGTTTTTACCTTGGGGAAAATTTTTTCCCCCAAAAGGGGGTTGGGGGGGAAAAAAAAAAATTTCCCCCCCCCCCAAAGGGGGTTTTTAAAAAATTTTTTCCCCCCTTTTTTTTTTTGGGGCAAAAAATTTTTTTAAATTTTTTTTGGGGCCCCGGGGGGGAAAAATTTTTAAAAAAAAAACTAAAAAATTTTCCCCTTTTTTCAAAAAAAAATTTTTTTTTCCCCCCTTTAAACCCCCCCCTTTAAAAAAAAATTTTTGGGTTTTTTTTGTTTAAAATAAAAATTTTTTTTTAAAAAATTTTTTTCCCCAAAAAAAAAATTTTTTCCCAAAAAAATTTTTTTTTTTTTAAAAAAAAAAAATTAAAAAAAGGGGGGTTTTTACCCCAAAAACCCTTTTAAAATTTTTTTTTGGGGGGGGAAAGGTTTTTTTTTTTCCCTAGGGAAAAAAAACCCCGGGGGGGAACCCCCCCGGGGGCCCCCCCTTTTTTCCCCAAATTTTTTTTTTCCCCCGGGGGAAAAACCCCCCCTTTTTAAAAATTTTTTCCGGAAACCCCCCTTTTTAAAAAATTTTCCCCCTTGGGGGAAGGGGGTTTGGGGGGTTTAAAAACCCAAACCCCGGGGTTTGAACCCTAAATTTTTCCCGGGCCCCTTTTTTTTTAAAAAAATTTTTTATTTGGTTTTAAAATTTTTTTTTTAAAACCCCCGAAAAAAAGGGCCCCCCCCTTTTTTAAAATTTTAAAAAAAAAAAAAAGGGGGAAAAAAAAAAAAAAAATTTTTTTTTTTTTTTAAAAAAAATTTTTTTAAAAAAAAAATTTTTTTTTTCCCCCCCTTTTTTTTTTCCCCCTTTTTTTTTTTTTTTTTTTCCCTTTTCCCCCCCCCTTTCCCTTTTTTAACCCCTTTTTTTCTTTTTTTTTTCCCCCCCCTTTTTTAAACAAGAATCCTTATAAAAAAAATTTCCCCCCCTTTTCGATCCACTTTTAAAATTTGAATGAATACAAACGCTTTCGAAACCGTTCTTACTTCTGTCATTCGGCAGGCTAAGAAATCTACTTTTTCAACTTATTCAGCAATAGCACGCAGGACACGAAATCTATGTGGCGTTTCAATTAATACCCTTTTATGTGGTCGTGGTAATAACTATACCCTGAAAAGATCAATCACCATGGGACTAGTGTTCGAATCCACTCAATGTTCAAATATCTTAATGATTATTTTATTGACATTGGTCCTGCTCCCCAGGCTAAAATTTCCCCCCCTTTCCCTGTTCCAGCTATAAACGTATCTGCCTAAAAGGGTTGTTGACTCTCTCTCTTCATTAGCCCAACAACACGCTAGGCGGTCTTAAACATAATATTTTCTCTAAAAATTTTGCCCCTGGATTTGACGGATTCACACCATCGTTGTCAACATGTTGCCTATTCTCTGTGCACCCCCACTCACCATCTATTTAACCTTTCATTAGAAAAGGGTATCGTTCCAAGTTTCCTGAAAATTGCACGTGTCGTCCCGGTCTTCAAATCCCGTGATAAAGATTCTGTAAATAACTATAGACCTATTTCAATTTTGCCGTGCTTCTCGAAAGTTTTTGAAAAACTCATGTTTCTTATATTGTATTCGTTTTTAGTCAAGCAAAACCTTCTGTATGATTACCAATTTGGGTTCCTCCCCAGTCGTCGACTTTACAAGCTTTTCTACATTCTGTAAATCAAGTTACAGAAGCCTTCGAAAAATTCAGTTTGTATCAGGCATTTTGCTAGATCTCTCTAGGCTTTTGATACATTGGACCATAATATCTTACTTAATAAGCTTAAATATTACGGTGTCAGAGGTACTGCTTTGGAAAGGTTCAAAAGTTACATTGATGACGTCACCAATTTGTTGGCATTTATAATGTAAACTCTTTACGTAAATCAGTTACCTGTGGTGTTCCACAGGAATCTATTTTTGGTCCTTTACTATTTATTAATTATATCAATGATCTCCACAGGGCTAGTAATAATTTTCATGCAATCTCTTACGCTGGGCGATACCAATCTTTATTTCCGTGTAATGACCATGGCCTTTACTAAATACTGTACAAAATGATTTTGTCCAAAATTCACAACTGGTTCTGAGCAAACGAGTTATCTCTAAAATGTAAAAAAGACAGACTTTGGGATTTTTTTTTACCCTCTAAGAACCTCAATCAAAAACCCTTGTAAACAATAAAAAAACTGTGGGGTATTAATGTTAAAACGTTCTAATGTTACTAAGATTTTGGTGTTTTTGGGTTGATTGCATCTTACCCGGGCCCAATCATATAAACTACGTTAGCAGAAAAGGTTTTCAAAGGGGGGGGGGGTTCCCCAACCGCTTTTGGCAGCTTTTTCCCTAAAAAAACAGTGTTGGTTTCCCTTTTTTAAAATTTACCTTATACTCCCTTATTTTAAATTTTTTGTAATTTTGTTTGGGGGGGGCACGTATGGGGACTAAATTTTATGCCCTCCTTTATACTGCGGGAAAAGGTTATCAGATGCATAAAAAGTAAAATACCATCCCAAAAGCACCTCTTTTCGTTTAGCCTAACCTTTAAAAAATATATGCCCTAAATCGGTATCAGTGGGGGCGTTTTTTTTTAAAATTGGAAAACATAAAAGACCCCCTAAATTTTTTTACCCTTTCTTTTTTTAAATTTTTTTGTCCCGGGTCAACCCCAAACCCCAAACCCGTGTTTCCTGCGAATCATTTTTTTTACCCCCCTTGTTAGGCTTGGGTTTTTCGAAAACTAGGCTTAGATTTTCGGGGTTAAAAAAGGGGAATTTTTTTCCCTCTAAAATTTAAACTATGTGAAATTTACTTAGTTCAGCCCAAAAGCTAAAAGAAAATTTTTTAATTGCAAACAAATTTTAAATTTTTTATGGGGAATTGTATTTTCACGTTGACTTTTCGGGGTTTTCCCTTTTGGTTATGCGGGTTTTTTGTTTGTTCTGCGTTTGGGGTGTAAAACCCATAAGTTTCTTAGGAGTTTTCAGTTCCCAAATCCTCAGTCTAAATCCTTTTCTCATTCACGTGAAGTAATTTAAGCTTGTTAATTAATTTACATGCACGGTTCTTATATACTTACCTTTATTTTGTTATCATTCAGTTTGGGGGCTTGAGATTGAAAAAATTTTAGACTGAAACTAAAACTATACGCCCCAAAGGGGACAACTCAACTCGAAAACCAAAAAAAAATATTTCCCGAAGGATTTCCGTCCCTGAAGGAGCTTCCCCCCAAAGGGGAAAAGTACTTAACAAGCACAAAGACCAACCTGACGTGCGAAGTTTTAAGTTCTAGACGGGGCGAATAGAAAGGGCCCTGGGCCAGGAGCTCCCCCCGTCGTGATCACGGATTTCCTGGGGCCGGGGGAACCCCTTTTTAAAGCCCGAAAAAAACAGGAAATGAGAAAACAAAAGGAAAACCCCCAAAGCCCAAAAAAAAAAACCCTGTCGGATCAAAAAAACAACCCCCAAACAAACTACACACACCATGCAACGGAAACAAAAGAGACTTTTTATACTGAGATTCAAAAAACTCCCACTAACCCAAACCCCCAAAAAAACCCCATGGGCCCAAAAACCCCAAAAACCCACCCCAAAAAAAAGTCCCAACCGTCAACCAACCGGCCCACAAAGGCCACCGCCCCCAAAAGGGCCAACACCCCCCACCCCCAAAGGTACCACACCCCCGAGGAAGCCCCCCCCAGCGTCCAAAGGCCCCACCACCCCCGGAGGCACCATTACATCCGGGGCAACCCATTACGCCAAAAGGAAAACAGCACTTTAAAAGGAAAGGGTAAGTCCCAGGTGCCCCCTTCCCCCAAAAGGGTCCCCCGGGGGCCCTTTGTCGAAAAAGGGAAACCCTTTCATTTTCCCGCGCCGGTTTTTTTTGAAAAGTCCCCTGACTCTCTGGCGAAAAAAAAAGGGGGAAAACCAAACAATACTCCCAAAAAAAGGTTTTCTGCTCCAAAAAAGGGAAGTAAAAAAGTCCCCAGGGGAAAACTTTGATTTAAAACTAAACCAAACCCGCCATTTGCCCCGTTCTAGACGGGCTGAACAGAACAGGTCCCAGGGGAAATCTCGTCTTTCGTCGTAGTTTTTTAAGTAATAGAAACAAAAAAAAAACCCAAACCGGCCCGGAGCAAAACGCAACCCGACAACCCCCCAAACAGAATCGCCAACATTTTTTCACCACCCCACACCTAGAAAAGGGAAAAACAAATTAGAGTCTTTGCCCCCCGAAAAAACCAAACGGGAAACCAAAACACCCCCCATAACGACCCCAAAAAAACCAAAAGGGCCAAATCAACAAAACCCCCAAAGGAAACAAAAAACCACCCAAGGCAACAACACCCCCAAAAAGACAACAACACCCCAAAAGGCAATCACAGCGCGGAAGGTTTAGGGGGGGCCCACCTGACACACTCAAAATCACATTTCCCATTTTATTTAAGTTTTTTTTTTACAGTAATAAAAAATTTTTAAACCTTTGCAACAAAAACAAAACTCATGCGCCAGGTGAGTTTTTTAAGTACAAGAAAACGGGCCCACTGGGAACAAAAAAACCCCAAACCGGAACCGGGGAAAAACGAAAACGAAAAACCCACCCCCCGAATCCCCAAAACCTACCCCACCATTCAAAACCTCCCAAAGGAAACAAAAGAGTTTTTTTCCCCCCAAAAACGCCAAAAAAAGATCACAAAAAACAAAACCCCAAAAAACTCACACCCAAAGGAAAACAAAAAAACCCAAGGCAAAAACCAGGGCCGAAAGGCAATCACAGGGGGAAAGGGATAGGGGGCCCACCTCCCACACTCAAATCACTATTTACAGTTTTTTAAAAGTATATACAACTTTTTACATGCAAAAAAATTTACAAAAACCCCCAAAAAAGATCGAACCGGGGCCGGGGGGAATCGGGAACTTTCCCCCTCTCTTGGGGGGCCCCAAAATAAAACTCCTGCGCCGGGTGAGTTTTTTTAAATACTTTAGAAACAGGCACTGAAAAAACAAAAAAACCCAAACCGGACCGGACCCCAACCCCCCGGAACCCCGAAAAACCCCCCACAAATCGCCAAAAAAAAAAAAAAAAATTTTTCCCCACCATTTACACCCAGAAAAAGGAAAACGAAACAGTTTTTTGTTCCCCGCAAAAAAACCATCAAAGATCACAACAAATTAACCCCAAAAAGGGCCCAACCGACACAAGGGGGGGGGGGGGTGGGTCCCACCGCCACAAAAAAATCACTTGCGCCAGGTTTTTTTTAAGTGAAAAACCCAAAGGGGCACGGCCAGACCAGCAAAAGGGAAAAAACATATGGACCAAAAACCCAAAAAACCAAAACCCAACAATCCCCTGCAAACGAAAAAAAAAACCACCAACACTGTATGAGCAGCCAAAAGCCACAGACACAAAAAAATTGAAAGACAACCCAAGCCCAAGGCCAAAACCCCATTTAAACAACAACCCAAAAACCGAAACCCAAAAAAACCACCCCAAACCCCCAAACCACCGAAAGAAAACCGCCCCGAGGGCCAAAACCCCCCAAAGGGGCCACGAGGGGTCGGGTTTTCCAATTGCCAAATTTTCACAGTATATACCTTTTACACCCAAAAAAAACCAAAAAGTAACAAGGGGATCAAAAAGTCCTGTGGGGGAAAAGGAAACGTCCCGCCCCCTTGGGCCCCCGGAAAAACGCCCAAACGAACGGGCCAAAGGTAAGTACTTTTTTCAAAAGTCCCCTCGACACTCTGGCAAAGGGCCAAGGGGCAAAACCCAATCAATATTCCCGAAGGGTTTGCTCCCCCTT
Source organism: Holothuria leucospilota (assembly GCA_029531755.1). NCBI lineage: Eukaryota > Metazoa > Echinodermata > Holothuroidea > Aspidochirotida > Holothuriidae > Holothuria > Holothuria leucospilota. The sequence continues at coordinate 10,192 of JAIZAY010000354.1, read as the reverse complement.
TTTTGGAGCTAGTCCAAATGGACAATACGTCTTCTAAAAGACAAACATTATGGTTTCCCGCTCCCAAAAAGGTGAAAAAGAAAAAGACCCCCCCACGTAACCGGATGCAGTTTAACGTCATTTTTTTTTTCCCAAAAAACCCCTGACTCTCTGGCGGAAAAGCCAGGGGCGAAAAACCAAAAAAATACCCCCCGAAGGAGTTCTGTCCCTTTAACGAACAACGTCCCCCAAGGGGCAAAGTTTTGGGCTTAAATGACACCACCCCACAATGGTTTTCCCTTTTAAGGGGGCGAATAGAAAAAGGTCCCACAGGGGTCAGCCGGGCGTGATCACGGATACTCCTTTAGCCAGGTAAGTGTGCCCTTTTTTAAAGGGGATAGAAAAAAAACAATGTCAAAACGAAAGGGCCCCAAACCGGACCCGGCCCAAAAAAACAAACCCTGAAATTTACATTCTTATCCTTCCCTTAAAATAGCAAACAAAATTTTTTGGGCCCAAAATTTTACGCCAAAACCCCCGCCCACCCCCCAAACAGGGGTATTTCAGATAGGAAAACAAATCTACAAATGCAGCCCCCACCAAAAAATCGAGCGGCAAGCCACCCGGGGGGAGGACAAAAATGGCAGTGTCCCTTTAAGTACCCTAGAAAAAAAAAGGCGAGCTTTTAAAACCCAACCCAAAAAAAACCCCAAACTCCCGAACTATTTACAGAATTTTTTACATTGCGCTAGCAAAAAAATTTTCCGGGGATAACTATGTACAAAAACAACCCCCTACCCAAGCCCAATTTCGTAGGAAATTTCCCAAACTCAATATTTACAAAATTACAAATTTTAAATATCACCCGGCCCCCCCCCCGCAATGAAACAAGAGGACCCCCAAACCCCCGAACGTCGACCTTGGCAAAAAAGGGCGAAGTCGGCTTTCCAAACCCCCCCGCTTAATCTCCGTCCCCACCAAAAACCCGGCGAAGGGCCGCAGGCCCTTTCCCCCCTCCCCCAAAAACAAATTACACCGGTCTTCCAAAAAGGGGGAGCTTTATGGAGGCCGAAACAAAGGTAAGGGATCCCGCGAAAAACCTGCATTGCATGGCGGGGGGTGAAAGGGCCATACAAAGCGTAGTCCCGGGCTGCCCCCAGGGGGTTTCAAAAACGTAGGCGAAACAGCCAGAGCTTGAAACCCTCCCAAAAGTAGGGCCCCAAAGCCACACTGCCAAAAACAATGGGGGGACACTCTCCCACCTTTGCATCCGTGGGGGGGGCAAATGCCAAATTTTCCCAAAACGCCCAACCCAAAGGGGGCCCCGGATTTGTTTCCCAAAGGAGTCTTTTGCTTTCGGCCCACAGCAGGCCACGGGGCCCGGGGGTGATCGAGTGACCTACTGTGGATACACGCCCCAATTCCGGGCCCCGAGGATAGGTTTGGGTTGGGCCTGAGCAACCGCAAACATCCCCAAAAAAAAAATGGTTCCCCGCACTGGACTGCAAAAAAGCCCCCACAGGTGACAAATACGGAGTGGGTTTTCCCTTTTCCCGGGCAGTATGCCTTCGTTTGGGGGGGCCCCTTTTTGAGGTACAAATGTTGCCCAAAAAAGGGTAGGAAAAAAACCAAAGGGATGATTTTTCCACCCCAATAACGGACAAAGAAAGGGAAACCCGGAAACTGGCTGTCGACGGCCCCTCAAAAAAAAAATTTTGGGCAAAAAGAAAACGGGCTTTTAAGGAAAAAATGGGAAAAAGGCCCCAAACCCCCCGGGCCCAGAAAACCCGGGAAAACCACTTTTCTTCTGACCCGCTCCCTTTTTCCCTTTTACCAAAAAAAAACCTAAACACGGCCCTCCCCAAATCCACCAGGACACCCTTGGAGCGGGGCCCGAAAAAAGTGCCCCGGGTACCACCCAAAAGAGGGTAACGAAACGATTGAAACGTTACCTTTCCCCCAAAAGGACCCAAAGTAGCGATGCCGAAACCCTTAACCCAGCTTCCACCAGGTCCCCTTTTTCATTTCCAGGTAAAGGGGCTCGGGTTTAACCCAACCAAACCATATACCCTTTTTTTTTATGGCGTCGTTCTACCCCTGGGGGGTGCCCGCGAAAGGCAGGGTTTTTTCGACCGCCCCCCTTAACTAGACGGAAATCCTTTTGGGCTTGGTGGGGTTCAGTTTTGGAACCTTTTCGCTCTTTTAAAAGGGAGACAGCGGGCCAGAAAGGGCTTTGAAGGAAGCCCCCCGGGGCGGAGGGGCTAAGCATGTGGGCAAACGGGGCATAAAACTGGAGGGAAATTGCTTCAGCTCCACCCGGGGATGTGAAAAGGTGAAACAAAGGTTTAATTGGGAAGGGTTTGCAAGGGATTCACTAAACAATACATAGAGTAGAGGTGACAGGGGACACCCCTGCCGTTTCCCCCGTTGAAATCTGGGAAAGGGGTCCGAAAGGTTTGGCCATTAACGATAACCCGGCTATATACACTTTTTATTTCAATAAGGAGGGTCCATTTTAAAAAAAAACTGGATTCAAACTAAACCCTTTTTTCAAGATTTTTTGAAGAGGGAACCGTGAAACAACCAGTCGAAGGCCTTCTCCTGATCGAGAGAGACAAACGGGACGGGGAAGGGTCACGGTCCATCACATATTCAAAAAGTCCCCCCCCAACCAGAGGTTCGCCTTTAAAAAACGGGTCCCCGCACCGCACATGTCTGGAAAGAACCTACAAAATCCCCGGGATGACCCCCGCCTTGGCCCGTTACAAAGGGCTTTCGCCAGAATCTTGGGAAATTTTACATTTAACAAGGGGAAAATTTGGTTGTTTTTTTTTCGGTTCTAGGGGGTTCCAAACTTTTGGGAACAATTTTTTAACGCCGTTGGGGCTGCGAGGAAAAACAATGAGCCCGCAAAGGAAAGGGAGAGGCGGGAAAACATCACGGAGAAAGTGTCCGCGGGACCCCAGAAGCGTTTGTAAAATTTCCCCTGGGACACCCTCGGACCCGGGGGTTTTTCTGCCTTTCATCTTCGCCACAGGCCCTTTCCCGAGTCGTCGACAGTCAGGGAGAACCAAGTCCATCAATTTTTGCTTTTTCGAGGGCGGTTCCCTTTTTTCAAAAATTTTTTAAAAAGGGGGCCCTTTAAGGTCTACCTCGAATCGGCCCCGGGTTTTAACGTGTTCATGAACCTTAAATACCTCCCAAAGATGTCGGGGGGGTCTTTGTTTCCCCCACCCTGGACGTCCCCGGAATGTTTATGCGGCGATCGATGGCATTACTTTGTGACGGCCCGGAAAAATTTGATAGTTGGCTTTTCCCCCCCGGGCCCCCACGCAATGCAAAGCGAAGCCCGAACGCGGGCCCCCTGCAATTTTGATCGAATACGGTTTGGGTTGGCCCTGAAGGCGGAGGAGGGCCCGTTCCTCTCCCCAGAGCATTTGCGGAGAACTCCTCCCTTTTCGAAGAGCTCTTGCTACACAGAAATTCCAACGGGGTTTAAAACTATTTTTATGCGGGACTTTACGTCAGCCCCCCACTCTAAATCGATGGAAGGGGAAAGCCCGGCCGGTTTCCAAAATTTGTTTTTTTAGAACCCCTCCCCGTTGGCCATGGCCTGGAGGCTGAAAGGGGGACAGTAAAAGGGATAAAGATTTTGAAAAATTTGGGCCCCGTCACCCAAATTCCCCGTAAATCGGGGGGACAGTGGGAGAGGAGAGTTTCACCCCCCGTCCCAAAAAACATAATACGCCCTCCAAACGACAGCTAAATTGAGCAGATGGCCCTTTCTAGACTACTTTTCAAAAGTTCCTCCCCTCTCTGGGAAGAGCCCAAAGGGGGGAAACCAAAAAATTTCTCCCCCGAGGGAGTTCGCTCCCCAAAGGGCGACGTCCCCAAGGGAAACACCGAACTGACCAACCTCCCAACCCTCAGACCTTACATCTCGTTCGCCATTGGTGGGCCCTTTTTTTGATTGCAGAAAAGAACAGATATTTTCTTTGAGTTTATTGACAAATCTCCAAGATACATGACATCGGAAGGGCATTGCTAGGGTCATATTTTTTTTTTGGGGGGGGTTGTGAAGGTCCCAAATTCCGATGGATGGATATTTTTTCCCAATTGAATGGTGGCGGTAAATTGCACCATTTTTTTGCGCCCCGTTTACATACAGCAGGGGGGCCTTTCCCTTTGTCACTACATAAAGGGCCGTGGGGGGAGGGGTCTAATGGGAGGGTTGCCCCCTTCCCTTTGAGAAATTTTGTTAATTTAAGGTTCTTAGATGCAAATGGAGCTTTTTTTGGATTTTTTGGCTGATATTATGGTTAAAAAGTCCATAAAAATAAATTTAATTTTTTTCCCTTTTTTGATTTTTTTTCCAATGAGGGGCGGCCCGTAATTTGATTTCGTTTTTCGGGCGTTTTTTTGTAGATACAGCAGGGGGTACTTCCTTTGCCCCTTTTAAAAAGGGGCCCGTCGTGGGGGGGGGGTCTAAGGGGAGGGGTTGCCCCTTTTTTTGAAAAATTTTTTTTTGTTAAGGTAAGGTTGTTGAGCAAAATGGTACTATTTTGGGGATACTTTTGGAATCATCTATATGGCTGGAAAATGTCCAAATTTAGTGAATACTAAGATCTCGCTAGGGAAAAAGTAAAAAAGTAGTTGTTAGAGAAGAAACGTTGTCAAAAAAACCTCCTGAAGCCCCCCCATTAGTCTACTTTAAGCCTTTTAATTCTGGCATCATGCTAGCATATACCTTTTATATATAGGCCCCCTGGTAGCTCTGGATCCATTATAAAAAGGGGCAAGACATAATGTTATTACCGGCATCTAAATAGTAAAATACAGTTGACGTCAAGCACTTTACATCTATCGTATTTTTACAATTTTTAATGAAAAACCAGACGAACAGTCCCAGCAATGGGGAATGGGGGGAGGAGAGTTGTATAGGTGCAAAAAAAATATACTAGACCCCCCAGACGGATAGAAAAGGGGTTTAGGACTAACAAGCGCTTTTTCAAAAATGTACCCCTAGTTTTGCATAAAATTTCACGGGTAAGTTGTGCTTTAATTTCATAAGTGATCCCACGGTATTGGGGATTGCGCGCGAAGCGCCCCGAAATTTTGGGGTTATTTCTCCCAAAATAAAAACCCCTTCACGCAGGCTCAGCCAGGGGTGGTGCTTTGATTTGCCGACAGGGGGGGGGGGGGGAAAGCCCCCTGATGGGGGCCAGCTACTCTAGTCCCGACAGATGCACGGGGGGCCGAAAAAAATTAGGGCACGCGAAGCGAAAATTTGCGGTTAATTGAATTTTCTTAAAGGGGAAATTTGAAAAGTTTGGGCTTTATTGAAAATCGGAAAAAACCAGAAATTTTTTCGGATGCTGCAGGTCTTTGTCGGGATTACATTCTTCTGAAGGATCTCCTACAAAACTGAAAGATCTTTTTCTTACAAAATATGTTTGCCACGAGGGCGGGGTTTGAAAAAAAAATTTTCCCAAAAGTTAGGAAAAAGAGGAAAGAACTTCGAAACGATGTTTTTTGTGTTTCTCTAGAACACGCCATACGGAAAAACCCACATTTGTGGAAACGTTGAAACCCAGTATGTTTAAAACGGGGGCGTCCCACTAGATAGAACCATGAGAAACGCGCGTAGCGCGCGAAATTTTTTTTTAAGTTATAGAAAAATGTTTCAAAATTATGGCAAGGGCCTTTTTAAATAAACGTTGAATATTTTCTGAGTTTATCTATTTCTTACCAAAATTAGTCTATATAAAATTTTTTGGGAATTTTTTGGGGCTCTGAAAAATTTTTCGGAGGGGGCTAAAAACGCCCTAGCTCCCCTAAAAAGTGTCTGGGAATGTTTTAAAAATTAAATTTAAAATTAACTTAATAAGTTCAGAGACGTTGTAATTTGAGCAGCGCGGAAGCGCCCAATTTTTATTAAAAGATTTTCCATAAAAAAACCGCATTAGAATCCTCGAGATACTTTCAATTGCCCAACAAACCAAATGTCACTCAAAAAGCCAGTCTTTTACTTTTATTTGTAAAAAACTTTCAACTTCTGCTGTTGTTTTCCCAAAGTTGCTATCCTAACTATTGATAATAAGAAACCGAGTAAGGTTTGAAGCGCGCAAAAATTTTTTAGAATTTGAAAGAATTTTCGAAAAAAGGACAGCTTTGATTTGATTTTTGTGAGGAAAATAAAAGTTTTTGGTATTATTCCACTTGGTCTGTTTCAAAAAAATTACAAAGTTGCTTTGGTCATCGGAAAAAAAGGCTAGAGTAAGATATCAGAAATTCCAAAAGGCATTTTTAGATTTTCCGAATCGTGCTTCACGAAATTTCGGGGGGGGGGGGGGAGCCCCCCCACACACCCCCGGTCCCGAGGGCCCCCCACGGATTGTTACAAAAATTTTTTAAAAAATTTAAAGGATAAAGTAAAACGGGGGCATCTAAAATTTTCTTTGATTTTTTGGACAAATCCAGTATAGTATACAGACATAAATCAAAGAAAAGTAAGATGCTGTCCGAAAAAAAAAAGATGGGTTTTGGAAAAAATTTTGGACTATTATTACTGTTTAATCGGGCCCAGGAAACCGGACAAGTTTAAGCTAACCTTTAATTGGAACTTAAAAGCAGGGGGGTTTTAAAGGGTCCAGACATTGATACTTTTTTAAAAGCCTTAAATGTAAAAGGTTTAAAAAATATTTTCAGGGTACCCCAGCAGATGGAAGTTTTTCTTTTTTATTTTACTGCAAAATTAGGAAAGTGCTTATTATTTAAATGTAATTTTTGACAGATGGTATCTCGGGGGGACAGCTCTCTTTGGAAGACATTTGTAGGCTTGGTTAGATTTTACAAAAAACCCACCCATAACTCAAAATCAAATATCTGGAAAACCTCAATTAAAGTGGATGTAGACTTCTTTTTTACAATTTTTTTTTTCGAAAAAAGGGTTTACGGATTGGTGATCTGTGGTCATAAAAATTTTCCGTTATCTGTTTCTGATTTTCGACAAAAATTTTAATTGATATTTTTCCTTTACCTTATATTAGGGTTAATTTCGCTATTCCTTTGTCTTGGAAAGAATTTACATGGGGGAAAACAAAAATCAGTTATTTATGTGGTTTTAATGTTTTTGCCCAAGGCAAAATCATTTCGTCTATTTATATGTCCGGATAAAAAGTATCTTTGAGCCCCAGCGCTATAAAAAATGGAACACTTTTTCAGCTCGATGAATGCCGGTGGGAGACGGTATTTGTTTTCCCCCGTTTTACATCAGAAATGAGGGAAAATTCTATTTTTTCAATTACTGACTTTTTTGTATAAATATTGTTAAAAAACGAAAGTGTACGTCTTTCCGTGGGTTCCGAGAGACTTTGGAACCCTTTTTTTGGGAAATCTTTATAACGTCTAATTTCATTTTTAGAGCAGAACAATGTATTTTAGGCAAAAAATTTTTTGACTAAACGAGATGTTTTTTTGGGAAACCTTTTTTTAAGACACCCTTTTAATTTTCCCTTTTCTTTCATTTGAAATACTATATTTCAGTGCAAAATTAAAAATCAAGAAATCCCATAAGTAAATCAATTTGTGAACAAATTTAAAATTTTTTCAGAGGTTTTAAAAAAATCTAGAGATGTCGAAATGTTTAAAAAAGAATTTCGTTTTATGATTTTTGTGAGCGTTTTGTTACTGCACCATTATTTTGGGATTTATCATTTGAGAGTTAAATGTATGCAAATATTACTCAAAAAAGGAAATGAAGATTAAAAAAAATGAAAAAATTTGATATGGAAAAAGTTTATTCTTTCATTCATTCGGGTTCTTTCATTAATTCTTTCTTTCCCGTTCGCCCCGTTCTTTCGTTTCTTTTGATATTTATGTGATGCTTTTTGTTACTGCACCAATTTTTTGGGTGATTTTATTTTTTTTGGATGATGTTAAATGTCCCGCAAATATTACTCAAAGAGAAATCAAGTTTAAAAATTTTTGAAAAAATGAGAGGGAAAAAGGGTTTCATTCTTCTTTCAGTCAGTATCTTTAAATTTCTTGTTCGTTCGCTCGTTCGTTTTCGTTCGTTCGTTATTTTTTTTTTTTATTTATCATTTTTTTATTTTTTTCCCTTCCAATTTTTTTTCTGACAAAAGCCGGGTTTTAGTTAATAAAACTGAAATAACGTTTGTTTTTTCTTTTCTGACAATGATTTTTCTACTTGCAAAAACAAATTTAAACTTGTGAAAAAACTCATTTACTTTTTGGAAAACCTTTTTCCAAAAACCTTTCTGATGAAAATGTAATTTTTAAATATGAAAAATTAAGAAATTGAAAGGGGTGCAAAAAAAACTTAAAAAAAAAAAAGGGTCCTCTTTCGGGGAAAAGGGAAATGCGGACCAAAAATTTTACTTTTTCAATACCCCAGCAAAAAAGGTTTTGAAGAAAAACTGTACACTCCCAAAAAAAGGTGAGAAATTGACTCGTCAGCTAATTACAGAGGTTGCAAAGTTTTTTTCCTGTCTTATTCTTTTGAAACAAAGAGGGGTTTTTTGGCAAGCCCCCGGTTTTTAAAGGGAAAAACAAAATTTGGAAAATATTAAATTTTTAGTTGAAGTAAGGGATTAAAGGGTTTTTTGAAGATCTTTTTCCATTGGTCGGGGGTAAAATTTGAATTTCCACCCCCCCATTACCCCCAGGGCCCTTTGGGAGTAGTCCCAAATGTCTCCTATCGGGGAATTTGAAACCCTTTGTCGTGTTTACTAACGGGGCCTTGAAAAAGGATTGGAAAAAAGTTAAAGGGTCCTTGTTCGAAGGATAATGGCCCCCTTTCAAGAGAGGGGAAATTGAATAAAACCAATACCTTGAAACGAGTAAAAGGGAAAACCATTTTAAATTTTAAAAAATTCGATTAATGCTACGGGATGGAAAGGAGATATTCTGTTCGTCATAAAAATTTTCTTAAAGTAAACAAAAGCCCTTTCTCATAAAACTTTTATTTAAAACCCCGATTTTTTTTGTCAACCTTGATAAAAAAAATTTACCATATTATTGATTTTTGAAATCTATTCCCAAAGGTTTTTCAAAAAGGAAAAAATAAGACCCCCTTCAAAATGCATTAATAAATTCGTAGGGGGTTGAAACATTCCTGGCCTTAAAAAACATTTAAAAAAAAAAAGATTTTCCGTAGCCTCAGGTAGTGGGTCGAAGAATAAATTTTCCACAAAAAGGCCCCATTATTTATCAAAAATATCTTTGCACCCCAAAAACATTTCAAAACCCCGAATAAAGGAAAAGGGTTTTTGTGAGGCTTTTAAGCACCCCGCATCAAGATCATTAATTAAGGCACTAGTTTTAAAATTTGTCAGGGTTACCTGACCCCAAAAAAAGTCGAAAACAGTTTGCTCGATTTTATTTTCAAAAAAAGCAAATGGTTTGGTAAAACCTGAAAAAAAAAAAAACCAATGGGGAAAGTCCCCAAAGTTTTTAAACCCCGGTGATTTGTCCAAAGGGGAAGGTTCTCTGGGGAACCAAAAAATGAAGAATTTCGCTTTAATCGAGACAGTTTTGGGGTGTTAATTTTAAATGAAAAAAACCTTTCTTTATCAGAGGGGAAAAATTATTCCCCCAAAAAAGTAATAGGGCCTAGAGGAACCCAAATTGGGTTTTAAAAATATAAAGAAAAAAGGGGTGATTTTTACCAACCTTTTCCCAAGGGGAAGAGATGTGATTGCTCAAAAATTTTTTTGAGCCCGAAGAGGATTCAAAGAACCATAGGTAAAAGAATTTGGGGTTTTACTTAGGACTTAAAACTTTCCCTTAAGAATAAAGTTTTTTCAGCATACTGCGTGATTTTTTCTTCCCTTTTTACAGATATCAATACCCTTTTTATGACAAAATATTTATTTTTGACAACGACAGAACCCCGGCACAAATAAGAAAAAGGGTGGAGAGATTTGGACAAACCCTTTCCTTACCCCCTTAGGATTGTTAAAAAATTTCATGAAAACCCTTATTAATACTGAACCATAGTATTTGCAACAAAGGGCTGAATCCACTTTTTAAAAAAAACTTCCCAAAACCAAAAAATCCCAAACATTTTTGTAAAAAAAAACCCCCCTCTATTTTGTCAAAGGCTTTTTAAAATCAACAAACAAAAGAGACCCTTTTTTTTGAAATAGTACAAAACAAATTTTAAATCAAGAACCAAACGGAATTTTCCCCG